>VZRO01007446.1:1438149-1460365 GCA_013397915.1 Daphoenositta chrysoptera | reverse complement strand
TATAATATAAATATATAAATAAATATATTCATATATACTTTATATAAAGTTTATATTAAGTCAGGCAAAAATAAACAAAAAAAAGGTTTTCACTATATTAAAAACCCCACTTTCTTTCCTTTTTTTGGGCACACTTGAACTGTATTCCCTTGAGACGCTTGCCTGACCCAAAGCAGAACAACTGCCAAGATAGTGACACAGAACAGCGTGGATAAAAGGGATTGAACATAAAAAGACTGACTCAAAACAGCCATGAAATGGAGGCATTTTTGCTTTTACTGTCATAAAATAACTCTCATTTCGTAAAGCACCTCAAGAGGCAGTGACAGGAGAGGGGAGCAGAGCAGCAGCTGCCACGGATTTGTGCCCCAGCAGTGAGGACAAGCACAGGCGGTGGCAGTGCCCCGCACAGAAGGGACTTCGGGAGCTACAAATGCCAGGACTTCAGCAAAACCAAAGTGAAAGCAATTAACTGAAACTTCCGGGTTAAAAAACCCCCTGGACCTCCTATTTCCCTCCTCCTTCAGGTTCCTGTAGAATTAAAGCATTGGGGTTTTTTCCTGCCTTCCTTTCCTCCTCTGTAATTCAGGATAGTCTGCAGATAGAAAATTAATATTCATTATACTTTTAGTTTACCATGATATAAGTTTTAAGGAAGCTGTTAGAGAAAACTTCTCTGTAACTTAAAATACATTGTCCCACAAAGCTTTGCTCTCACGTACAGATTCTTTTATTATTTCCAGTTTGTGCTACCTCTGATTTTGCCTACTGCATCTAAATTTCTTTCCTATTCTACTAGAGCATATTGTCTTTCATACCTTTCACCCATAATGAGGCTATGAATGACTTTATAAAGTTCTTTTGATGAGAACTGATCAATAAGTAATACAATAGATTGCTTGATCTTCTCACACTTTTTACCCATTTCTTTATTTGCATAGTTTTACACAGTAAGTTTCAGCTGTTATCAACATTTTTACTATGAACTTACACAAAAATCTGTCAGCCTGCTTGAACACATTTTGCAATATTTTCTTCTTGTATTTATTCTACAAATTCATAAGCTGTATGTTTCTCTCCACAGTGGCATGAAGCTGGCATTTTTAACCAGAGTGGGATTAAATTTTCTGTGTGATCATAAAGCATGAAAGCTTTACCACACAAGACAGTCCCCTGTGACCTCAGCTACAGAAATGGAATAACTTTAAGCATGCTCTTCCTAGGAATTCTCTCTCTCTCTGCTCCCCTTCAGGTCCCTTCTCTTTTACTTTTATTAATAATGCCAACTACTTTACACCTTCCTGGATCATTATTTGGTTCTCTGAACGTTGATGATGTTGCAAAGGTAACAGAAGAAAATCAAGGCAAATTCAGAAGTTTGATTTGAACCACTGTAGGCATAACAAAAGCAGTTTAAAGTCAGATCACAGGGATGAGGATTTTATTTAGAAAAAGAGAGACATTAACCTTTTATTATTTCTCATGAACATCTCATACAACAAGTATGCAAAGTCTAAATATTTTCCCATCTTCCCCATTTCTATAACTAGTTCTCCATGTCCAGTATTTCAGTTTTATTTTATCTTATATATCAGAGGTACTAAGCCACTTTTGCCAACTTCTGAACCCAAGACCTAGAATTTATGCCCCAACTTACCATCTTATTTCATTTATTACAAGCCAAACTAACTGTGGTCCCGATGCTCTTGCAACATCCACTGCCCTCCAGACCATCCAGTTCTCTTGGAACTCCCCCATCTTCTGTAACTATTTTGTTCCTATGATGCTGGGGGAATGTAAAATTTTGTTGCTTCTAAAACTCTAACACAATCATCTCAGTGGAGAGTGTACAGCCCAGCATTAGAGGAGGATCACCAGAAGAAAAGAGTAGATAATTAAGAGGCTGACATTTTTTGTAAAAACCTGGAATTCCAGTTACTGTAAAATAATAACTAATTTTGGTCTGTAAGAGAAAACAATAAAAGCAGCATGTCCTACCTACAGCTCCTTTGGCCTCAGCACTCTAAAAAGGTATAAAATCTCAGCATGTGGTGTGGGCATAAATACATGACTGCAAAACAGCAAAGTCCTGCCTTTCCCACAGCCACCCTCCTGTTCCACAGTCTCCTGTCTCCTACTCCCATAATTAAATTCTTAGACATGAAACAGAACTGGATGGGATTGCCACAATCTTGATATGCTGCACTCAACACTTACTACTAAAAACACAGCTGAGCAGCACAAAGGGCAACTTCTTCTTTGGTGAAACACAACAAGTATTTAGTTCTTACAAGTGGAGGGAAGGAAGGATGGATAGGAAATGCTATTGAGTGTTTCTGTGGTTCTTCAACAATTAAAAACTTTCCATGGAAACTGGCACAAGTGTTAGTAATAATAAACTAAGCATGTCCATTATTCTCGGCACAGCAGATTTTGGTCATGTGCAAAACTTGCAGGAAAATGTGTAATGACCACACGACACCTTCCATGTAGAGTGGGTGATGATGAGCTGGAGTTTGTGTGGATTCCTGGGTTATTTTTGCTTCATATTTTCTCCATGTGAGAAAGGGCTACTTGAAATTACTCTCTGCATTTATGGAGTTCATATAACATTTAACTCTACAACAGGAAAAAAAGTGAAGGAAAAAAAGTAAAGAAATTAGGTCCCAAATATTGGTAAGGACCTCAACAATCTACCAATCACCCCAAGTAACAGAAGTTTTAGAGGTGCCAAGTAACAGAAATTTTGGAGGTGCCAAGTAATTAAGCATGAGAGTGCAATAATTTCTTTCTTGTTTCTAATGTCCCAAGTGTGCTCTCGGGGTGTGTGCAGAACATCCCAGCAGAGTTATCCTGAAAGCAGCAGAGTCCTGCTCAGGCAGGCACAGTTTCAGTGCCCACCTGCCCCACTCCTTGCCCAGTGCTGCAGTGGCTCATGCAGTGCCCCACCAGAATCGAGTGGGCAGGCACAGACTAGGTCACAAGGGAGCACAAAAAAAGTTAAAGGAGAGAGAGCTATCAAAAGATAAACACATGATAATTATTTTACTGCCTCCATCCTGTCAGAACACATTTGTTTTTATATATCCATAAAGCAGACTTCTGCCCTCAGAACAGCTCTGTTGTGAGAGATTAGTATCTGTCAACTAAATTTTAAAGTGTGCTGTGGTTTCAGCTGGCAGGCAGATAGAGCACCACAGAGCCATTCACTCTCTCCCTGCAGTGGGAAGGGGGAGAGAATCAGAAAAAAGGCAAAACTTGTGGGTCAAGATAAAGAGAGTTTAATAGGACAGAAAAGGAAGGGAAAAGAGTAATAATGATAAAAGAATAGACAAACCAAATGATGCACAATGGGATTGCCACCTGCTGGGTGATGCACAGCCAGTCCCTGATCACTGGGTCACCCCCCAGATCTCCCCAGTTTTATTGCTGGGCAGGACACTTGGAAGGTGTTTGGAGCACCCCTGGGGTGAGCTGAGCTCAGCTGTCCCAGCTGGTCCCTCCCAGCTCCCGGTGCCCACTCCCGGGCTGGGCAGGGCAGGGCAGGGCAGGGCTGGGCAGGGCTGGGCAGGGCAGGGCTGGGCAGGGCTGGGCAGGGCAGGGCAGAGAAGCAGAGGAGCCCCAGACTGTGCAAGCACTGCCCAGCAGCAGCTCACACATCCCCGGGTCATCAGTGTCATTCTCACTCGAAATCCAAAATACGGCTACGAGGCAGGAAATTAACCCTACCCAAGCTGAACAGACAATGAATAGCCAATAAATCTTGTTTTGAACTGAATACAAATCAATTACTATGATTTTCAAAACACCAGATACAAACAATGGTAAACTCAAAGAATTTAAGCGACTTGTTTACCACAGTCAAAAGATCTCAGAGAAGCAGGTACAACATCTCTGAAAGAACATGACAGCAGATAAGAGCATGCACTCTGGATTACTTTTCTCCTTGTTTTAATTGTCACTTTAATGCAAATACTCCACAAATCAACTAACGTACTGAATTATCGGTGTGATAATATATTCAAATATTTGACATTTACATTAATTGGAGATAATGAAGAAAATATTTTTGTTGTTCATTGGATGAGACTAAATGGGCTGGAAATTCAAATGAATAAAACATCATTACAATATCCACTGTACACCTGTTCACAGCTCTACTAACAGCTTGATATTTTTATTAGGTGCATGCACAGCAATACAAGGACAAATGACCATTTTCACACTCACAGGAAAGCAATAAGCACCCAGAGCTCAGACTGTGGGGTCGCTTAAACCACAGAGCTCTGACATGTGCTTAACTAGCCCCAAAATGCCTCCACTTAGTCTTGACTTCTAATTTTATAAATTATTTACAGTTTAGTAGGTGCAAAGCTAGTGGAAAATGCCTTTTCTGGCAGCTTGATTGACAGGATAATTATACTGTGGTTTTGTTTTTAGCACTGTTATGCAGAATCATAATGCTATAAAAACAAAATATGAATGTTATGAGCTTTTAACTTTGACAAGGTCATTCTGAAGCCTACCAAACAGATGTCATGAAAAGCCATTGCTGTTATTAGCCAGGTCCTGTAAGTACTGCTGCACCTCTCCAGCTGTATTTTAGTAAGACTAAATACTTTTTTGTGAGCAAATTTTAAGATTGAACTTTTAAAATCAAAAAAATCAGAAGAAGTAATACAGATATTTATTCTTTCTCGTTAGTATTATTTCTTTTGAGGAAGTGCCTAGAACCACTAGTGACAGGTTACATTCCTCTGTGTGAGGCTCTGTATTTCAGTCAGTTCGTGCCTTGCAGGAATTTCTATAGACTTTCAGCTGCAAAACAGTATTCAACAGAAATGAGACAGCCCTATAGAATTTAGCTTTTAAAATAGATTTGATCTATGGTTTATAAGGATTCCTGATTATTACAGACTTTAGTGAGAGAGATAAATGACTACATTCGGATGAGTTAAGTCACACTGCAGCCTTGTGTCCATGTCTTTATTCATCCCTGTTGCTATTCACCCCTGCCAGCTACAACCTTGATTAGCATTTAAACACTCAGAAGATTGGTAAAGATATTGAATAAGAAGTTGTAACAAATCTGGCAGAAATTAGTGTCCCCTGAGGCCCAAACCACCCTGAACTGTGAAGCAATAGTGTATACATAACACTCTGGGAGCCAAGAAATCTTTTGAAGAACAGGCTGAACTTATTCTTTAGGCTACTAAGCAGTGAATAGATTTAAGTAGCATGTCTATAAAGACAGGATTCCAATAATGGAACGAAGATGTTATGAAAGCATAAAGAACAAGGGCAAGGTCTCAGTGCAGGGTAAAGGAAAATGGCTGCAGGTATTAGGTGACCATACATAATGCATTTCCCTGCTTGTTTGATATTACAACTTCTACTCATGCTGCAGTCCAGGAGAGGACAACAACGAAGTCCATGCACTGCTGCCCTTTTTGCATGATTCTGCATCTATGCCCACAAACATAGCTGCAACAACATCCAAATAAAACAAAATACCCTGCACAGAAACTTACTGCTCTAATGAGTGACCAAAAGCGCAGGATACAACAAAGATACAACACCAAACTGTGCTGGAGCAACCAGGGGCACTCTTCATTTGTCCATGGGCATTCTTGTTCAGATTTTTCTCTTTGTTAGGAAGGATTATCATTTCCCATCCTGACTGCTGCTTTCACAGAAGCTTGGTATCTACGCTGAGCTGTTAGTTTCCTTCTATTTTTTATTCTTTCCCTTCTCTTGCTCCTTTACATATCTGCCCAAATGCATTATAGATAAAACCATGCTCATAATAAAGCCTCTAAAAGAATATCATGTCATGAGTGTTAGTGAAAAAGAGAAACAAATAGATTCTACTCTAAGATATCTTATTTCTCATTATGTCCCAACAGTTCTTCCTATCTGCTTCTTCTCATCAACCTAAGCACTATTTTATCTTTCAGAAACACTGAAAGATAAAGGCAAAGTACATGAAGGAATGAATACACAAGTGATATTGGTAGAACTCAGTTATCAATTTGGGCTTCCCTGTTGTCTTGTTACTGACAAGGAGCTGTCTATAGCAGGCTGGAATGAATGATGGCCCAGCAGTGCTCCTCTTAAACCATTTACTGTAAGGTAGGATGCTCTAAAAGTGACCTCTTCTATTATCAGGTACCCAGAAAAGCACTATTTCAACTCTGCTGTGACAGCAGATCCCACGTTCCAGCCTCATACTGCAGTCTGTTAAAGGTAAATATGACAGATCACATGGAGGCTTCCAAAACTCTTCCATGACTGTTTGGCTTCATCTGCTTTGACAGCTCTGCAGAGGAGCCAACTCCAGTAGTAAACACTAAAGAAATCTCAGGCAGCAGATACACTGTGCCTATACGTGGTATTTTCGGGTAGAAACATATTTTTGAAAGTGGTTGTGATAAATTAAGAAGGAAAATAGGGTATATGGGCAGAAATATTACTTCTAATCTTGAAAGCAAATGTGGAAGACAATGTGCGTAATACAAATACATTAAAATAAATGCTACTTTCTATAATAAATAAATTTTTGTAAATATTTTGAGAATAACCATGAAGAAGAAAGGTGCATACTATGTTGTTGTTATTAAATATTTTATTCAAGACAGTCTTGAAAAAAACCCAGCCCTTTGTCTTTGCTAATTCTCAAGAGCAGATCAAACTCAGGCAGTCACCTTTACTTGGCAAAGTATACACCTTCTTTCATTAGGAATACACGGTTTAATGATTAATTAATGCAGCTATGGAAGGATAAGTTTTCTCCCAACATGGTGCATTCTTTAGAAGTCTTTCCAGCAAATGCCAGAAAGGCAAAACTGCAATTACTTTATTTCTGACCCCAAGTTTAACCTCAAACAGAATTTGCACAGGCTGTTCTTACTTTATTGGTGCACCCACATTACACTAGTAGTACACCCATGAACTAAGCCTGACTAAAAATAAAGAGGTTTTTGCTTTCTTATGTAGGCAGATATTGCACAGAAACCATGTGTGGCCTACAGGCTTTACAAAGGATGCATACAAGTCAGTTTAGGTGTCTGTGTTCCACAGTCAAAGACATCATACCACTCAAATCACATTTATATATGCCCGTGAGCTATGCATCTGTTCCTGCTGGAATAAGCTATATCCCAAAAGCTCTCCCTTGCTAAAACCAGGGAAGCATGTAGTCACAACTTACATCTTGGTGGTACCAATCCTGATAATGTAAATAACTACAATTACAATGATAAACTCAGGATTTTGTAAATCAATATATATTCGCTTATGTCTATGACCTTCCTGCCCCTACCAACAGTGATGATTATAATGGCATTTTTTTTCCAAAGTGATTAGATCCCCCCATCTGAAAACATCAAGCTGCTTTGCCGAGGCACACTCAAACTAACAAAAGACTTTCACCAAATGGCTTCAGCCTATGCAACAAAACTCCAGATCCAAGGCAAGATAAGATTTGTATTAAGACACAAACATAGTACTCATGGACAGATAAAATAACCCCTGCCTATCGTTGCTGTAATGACTGATGGATTCTAAAGCTGGTTTGTATGTTATTTAAATTTGACTGAATTAGGGGTAAATGTTCAGAATCATAAGTGTTGCTCTGCCTATCATTATGTAGACCATGATTTGTTGGCAGAGGCTTTGAGCAGAATGGGGATGCAGCAACCATGAATGAAGAAAACTTAAAATTCTTAATTTTTTTCCTTCATTATTTCTCATAAAATAACTTTTTATTCCATGCAAGATGTAGGTCAGTTTAAGGGCACCAAAAAAAGAACCAACTTTTAAATTTGCCATATTTTATACAGTAGAAAAAACCCTACCATTTCAGTCTGCCTGACTACTGATGCAATGTCTCAAATCTTACCCAAACTGAGAAGCAGGCCTTATTTTCCCTTCAGTATAAGTTGCTTTTAGCTGAGAGAAAATGAAACCTGTGTATCACAATAGAACTGAAGGTCAGGAGGTTATTCAGCTTGCTGTGGCAAGTAGTGTTGATCTAAATCACAACTGCCTGCTCAGCATTGCTCACACAACAGGAAGAATTGGAAGGGAGGTTGCACAAAGCCAGTATCAGGTTACTTCTGCCTCAGTCTTTGAAATAATTTTCTTACCCCTACAGCTTTGTTTCCTTTATGATTTTAATCAACTGAACTGCGAAAGGGAGAAAAAAATAAAGCATGCTAAGAAAGGGCTTAGGTGTCTGTCAGTAGGTATATGGAGGACATCACCTTATTCCAAATAATAATCTAATTGAAAATGGCTTCCTGAGGCATTCTAATTTTCTAGCTACCATAACACCTTAGTCCACAATCAGTTTAATCTGGTAAGCATCATTAGGGAGGGGAGCGGCCGTGCTCTTCTCCTCACACAAAGCCACTGGGTTCTGTTTGCTCCTGTAGCCACCCAGTGAGGTAGGAAATGCATCCAGCCAAATCCCTCAGCAGCAGCGAGCAGTTCTGTTTGGGCTGCATCAGTTCACAGGCTTGGGCTGTCGTGTGGCTGCGTGTGAATCTCTGCAGCACAAACACGGGCTGGGAACATATGGGCCTGCAGGGGTTCCTGCTGAACTGATAATGGAATGGGGGTGTGCAGTGGCTCTGCTGGGACAGGCACAGGTCAGAGACTAAACCTCCTTCCAGGGGTCTGGAGTGAAGGCATCGAGGCAAGGGCTACAGAATAGCTCTTCTAGCTAACTCATTTTAACAAAATAAAACATTCCCACCCCTTCCCAAGCTGTCTAGCAAATAAGTATGGCTACATTAAAACCACAAATAGGAGTGGTGAGGTTTGCTCTAATTTGAGAAGTGAAAGATCCCATGGGCAAGCCTGCACTGAAGGACAGCAGCGTGTCCTAATGCTGCTCCTAAAGGTCACCAGCCTCAGCAAGGGACATCACCAGCCATCACCCAGGTAGGAATTGGTGTTTTTACAGCACATCTGCTATTAATGGGTGTTCTGAAGTTTCACCTCTGAGGTAAGATGGTATAATTTACATGTGGAGTAGCAGGCAGATCCAGAGCCATCTATTTGCAGTATTTTACAGAGCAATAGTAGAACAATTTTGAATGAACTATGGCCTAAATTGAGAAAAGAGGAAAAAGGTCAATAAACAGAATGAAAATCTCCTAATTTGATCCATTTGCTGACAACAAACACAGATTGGGCAAAGTACCAGACAACTCTAACAGAACTAGCAAGGTTAATGGAGCTGCTGCTATAACATATTGTAGATCTCGTAGTGTCAGTGGCGATAGTGGTAATGTTGTAAACACAGTTTGTTTTCCATCTGGTGCGTGGTATATGCCCTTGATAAAAGGGTGCTGCATTATGCATTTCTGTTCTCCTAAATTTACTTACTCCTAAAAATGTATAATGATTTTAATAGCCATATACAAAGACAGAACTTCTGCTTTTAAAAAAATGCTTCTAAAAATTTTCCCTAATGAGGTTAAGGACAACATGAAATCAAAAATATTGTCATAATAAGTATGGGATTTCCTCCCCCCCTTTCAAAAAACACCAGTTCAACTACTTCTGCAGTTTAATACACTCAGAGTAGTTGATGTGGATGCTGCCAAAGACTGGAATAGAATATAATAATAATATTTTACTTTTGAATTCATCCTGAGCACTTTACAAATTGCATAATACACAATTTTGAAGCTATTAATTTAAACTATAAAAGATCTATGTTCCAAAGCAAATTAAAATCAATGAAAAGTCTTATCTTCATTGCAAGCGACTTTGGATCAAGCCTTGAGAGATCACTAATATAAAAATAAAGTACCTTTCAGTAGCACTTCATGCTATCATGCAATAGTTGTGAATCTCAGACTGAACTTCATCCTGTACGCTTAGTGATACACACTGCTGAGCACATATTTTTACTTCTCTTAATCAATGTTTTTAACTAATATTCTTGTTGAAGCCTTGATCTGAAATATAATCACTCTTTTCATCAAAATATTTACAAGAGCAAACGTGGAGCCTTGAAGACTCCTGTTTGAATTGTGCATGGTATCTATGGTTACAATGTATTATGGATGGTGAGGACCAGGAGCACACTGAGTGCGGGAGAGAGAAGTGCAATCAGACACTCTAACGCAGCCTGAAGGAGGTAATACATTGTCTAGAGAAATTCTGTGTATTGCTGGAGCCAGCTGATTAGAGGGAATGAATCAAAAGGGAGGCAAATCGCATGCAAATAGTCCTGTGCTGGCATTAAATAAATATCAGACAGAACTTGTGAGACTGTGAACTGGCCAAGGAGAGAGGCCTGCCCACAGGTGATGAGCTGTTTAGGAAGGCAGGGCAGGGTGGTTTGCCATTCCTGCACCATCCAATCTGTGCCCCTGGAGGTCTGAAATGGCCTCTTGTGCCTTGGCCTCTGATGCCAGCCCTGGCTCGGTGCTGCTGCAGAGGAATGTTTGTCACTGTCACCGCGGGAACAGCTCTGGGAGTCGCTCGTGCCTGCTGTCCCTCCTGAAATCACCAACAGCAATGACAAACCAAAAGGGCTGAAATTTGCTGTACAGGGGTTTGCTTCAAGTCTACCCTCTACTGATGCCATAATGGTTTTTTTCCCTTTTCTTTTATACCTCTTTTGCATGCCTTTGTGGCCTTTTTGTACTCTTGGTGTTTCTTTTCAGCCTACATTCCTAGACTTGATGTTTTGTTGAGTTAGGAGACTGAACATCTTGGAGGCCTCAGGCACCAAGGTCCTCTCTGGACACATTTTGTAAACTCAAAGATGGGTCTGGCCAGGGGAGGGTTCCTGGGGAGGGGGGTTCACTTAGCCTCACTCCCTGGGGAATCTTTGATAGATGTGCTAATTTGTAACACCTATAATTATACACCTGATCTATCGTGTGTGAGAATTTGGGGTGGGCATGTCGATGTGCATGTTGGGAGTGTTCCACCTGCACAGAGTGCACCAGGGATCCTTGAAATAAACACCAAGGTAAAAAACCCTTTTTCCCTTCTAACCGTGCTCGGCTCTGATTTTAAGAACAGGGACAAGGCATCAGCACCACTGAGTACACAACTCCTGTAAACATCTGTTCAGTCACCAAGCTCTGAGAATTAGTTTAGATTTTACTTTTCAGAGCAAACAATTAGATTAACAATGTGAAGATAATTCCGTCTAATATTAACTGATAGCTGCAGCCTATGTTACTTCAAATGTTTCAGTCCAGAATCATAACGGATGTAGTTTGAATGCCGAGGTATAAACTGAGTTTTAAGAGCTGATTTTTCACACTAAAAGAATCACAACATGAGTCCATCCATTTTTTGCACACTGACATCATGGAGACAAACAGTTCTTATTAGTAAACATTCTCTTCTACGAAAAAGAGGATTAATTTTTTTCCCCCAAAATAGAGATTTGGTGACAACTTGCTTTTTCAGAAAAATGGGAACTGGATTTCCCCCATCCTTTCCAAGCATTTTTTAATGTAGTAGTAGTAAAAATCCTAAATTTTCCAATTCAGCATTTTACATTTATCTTCCTTTAACCTCCTTAGGGAAACAGAACTGAAAGAAAAACAAGTTTCAGAAAGTGAACATCAGTCTTACTAGCCTATTTTTCCCAGTGGAGAAGGTGAAAAATACAAGTGTGAAATTATACGTATATAAAGTAAGTGAGCACAGTTGGAAAGAAAGGGAGAGTTAAAAAAGAAAGAACTGACGTTAAATTCTCCAATACCCATATTGAATTGTCAAAAAAGTGAAAACAGATTGAATGAAACTGGAGATGAAACATGTTTGTATTCTCTCAGACATTCTGAGATTGCACTAACAGAACAAGAAAAAAGTTTAAAAAAATTCAGTTCCATTTGACGATAATTCCTTTGTTTTGTTCAGGTTTGGAGGAGAAAATTTCAAATACAGCCTAGTTAGCTGTTCACTACATTTCTTGCCAGACACAAAGTATTAGAACTGTTTTGAAGAAGCTTGTGAGAGAATTATTATTTTGAGAGAAACCATGTCCTTAACTGGAGAATCTGAATCTTGAGCTCATACTCCAAACTCTAAAGTAACATTTACATTTTTAAGTAATATGCTATATAGGCTTGTTTAGCTGACAGACTAAGTTTGCCAGTATTTGTTCCTCATTTAAAAAAAAAAATATGAAAATATTCCATTTTGACTGTTAGACCTAATGTAAAAAGTGATTTTCTACTGAGAGGTTGGAATAGGAAAATAATTTCTCAACAATATGTTACTCAATGTTTCTGAAAACACGCGCCCCCACACCCCTTTCCTATAAAAATTACTTAGATTATAGAAAATAATATGGATGCAAATATAGTGTCCAAATGCTAGCATAGTTTCAGCAAAGCTGTTTCCAAGGAAAGCCCACTATTAACACCAGAGAGCTATCAGAGGTACAGGAGACAGGGCTGGGTTACACACACACCAAATTCCCTGGCTGTTATTATGCAGTGGTTCCACTACCAGTGCCAGAAGTCACCACCATGATTAGGAGGATATGGCACTGGAGCTATTTAAGCAGCTAAGATAAATACCCTCATTGTAATGGGTTACTGTTCACACACACAATATGCATTAGCTTTTGACCTGATGAGCGTGGAGTTTAAAGTAGTTAAGACAGAAAGCATAAAGGAGAAGATGTATTATTATCACACAGCAAAACGACACTTACTCAGTTACAGGACCCTGACAAGCACAGGAGACAAACCCGTGTTACCTGAATTCATTAGTCCTTTTACTTATTATGTTTCTCTAAACATATGATTACACTAAATTACTCCACTTTTCTCTAACTCCTTGTCATGATGAGCTATCATGCCCTTGTCACGCATGATGTGGCTGGTTAGGATACCATCCTTTTTCCTTAAAGCCAATTTTCCTTTTTGTCCTCCATTCCCCACTCTGGTTTTATACAGAAAAATTAACTTCTAGCAGTTTGTGTGAATACAGCTATTGGAAAAAAATTCCTGATATGACAGAATTGGTTTTTTGAGTCAGGAGTGTTTGTTGAAACATTGAAAGTTTACAAGTACATTACAACAAGTAAGTTGTTTCAATTACCATAGGTATGTCAAATATTCCTGTGCATTTAAAGCTTCTAAATCTGAAGTTTATAAGTTTGACCATCAGTTGAAAACTGGAAACCCAAAGGCTTTTCCATGCATTTATTACTGTGATGCATGAAATCACACAATGTAACCATGCTAACCACATTCATCACAAGACTTACTTGGGATGTGGGTTGTATTAATTTTATACTTTGTTTAGGCTACTCTAATACATATTTTAACCTGAAATATTCTTTTCTTTCAGTTTACAATTTTATCATCACCATATTCCTGAAACTTGATCGATCTACATTGTGAAAGATTCAGCTGTAAACAACTGTGGATCTTGTAATTAAAAATTCTTGGCAACAGAACACCTCAGGAGTTTGGTGGATCTTACCAACTAATTATTAAAATAAGTAACTTGTAGATTAATATGTGCACTTTGCCATTGACTATACTGAAAAAAACCCACAACACAATAAGAGGTGTTTACAAAATAAGATTTATCTTTAAAAGTTATTGTATTTCATTTTTCTTCCTTTAATTTTAAATGAAGTCTTTTCTACTGCTTTAGACTACTGTCACTTATAATGCAGAGAATTGCTAGAAAGTTTATCTTTAATAATTCCCAGAATGTTTCTTTTTAAGATTTCTACATTTCATGAAATGAAGTGATGGCAAATATTTTGTAATATACATGTATATACATTTCTTTTTCCCATGTTTATCTTTGATTCATGGATCAACAGAAGAGTTATTTAATGAAAAAACTATTTAAAATAAGACCTATCTGTCACAAACCTGTCTAGACTCATATTTAACCATATTTATTCCTTACATAGATAATGTCAGGGCTTGATTTTCCAGCAGTCCTAATAATCTTAAAGATAACTCTGAAATTTACTTGTTATCTTTCCAGTGATGACCTTGAATAACATAAATGGTTCTGCACGTTTTCTGGATTGCAAACTTCCCTGCTAGGCACCAATCTGTGGTTTGTAATCACTGCCTTGTGTATTTATTTTTAAACAGTTCTTGAAGCTTTGTGCTGCTTCTGGATTTCTTCAGAAAAAGCATTTGTAGCAACATCACAAAGACAATACTTAATTTCCTTTTATGCAAATGTATTTAAACATAAGTATCAGACATACAAACGCCCAAAGTGCAAGTCAAATTTGAAGAGCTAATAAAGAATCTGAACTGTACCTTTTCACTTCTGCTTACAAACAGTAAATGTGAGGATTCCTAAAAACCTCAAGCCACCTTTATGACACTGACTTACTTTAAGAAATGGCTGGGTGAAATTGCACCTAATGATATCTGCAGCACTTAGTGCCACTCACCAAAGGGACACCACCATTTATGACAGCATGTCATAACTAAAATTTTATCTTATAGGAAGCTGGATCATAGAAGCTTGTGAACTGACATTTATACCATAATTTAAAATTTATTCTAACTCATGGATAAGTTCTCTGGATTTTGCTGCCCTGAGCCT
This sequence comes from Daphoenositta chrysoptera, assembly GCA_013397915.1. NCBI lineage: Eukaryota > Metazoa > Chordata > Aves > Passeriformes > Daphoenositta > Daphoenositta chrysoptera. Next base: position 1,445,785 of record VZRO01007446.1, on the reverse strand, counting down.
TTCCAGAAGCAGTTCCCCTGCAGGCTCCAGAGGATCTGAGAGTGCCCAAAGCTCCTGTTCACGTGCTGCTCCCCTTGCACTGACAATTCCAACTGCAGAGCTGCACAGCAGCATCACACTCAAAGCTGCTCCTGCAGGAAAAACGTTCTTACGGTTTCTGAAGGACAGAGCTGTCCCGGGAAGAGGCGGGGGAGCCATTTGGGGATTTTAGTGGTGTTTTGTTTTCTTCCTCTGGCTGGACTGCGGCACCCTTGCAATTGCCAGTGTCAGTAGGAAGGATATGGGGTCAGAGGTGAGGAAATCAAAGCTGCCACTCTGACTGCAGCACAGACCCAGAATGGTCCATGCTGACCTTGGAACTGCACCTCAAACTATCTTGGATAAGATATTAATGCATTCCTTTCCAGAGCCATTTGTGTAGCTTTTCCTTTTAATAATTTCTGGATATGATAGATTGTGCTTTCAAGAGCTATCACACTACCATATTAAATTTTAGAATCATTAGAAAAAAGAAATTTAATAAAAGAACAAAAAATATGAACTTCAAATGTTACGAATAGAATACTAAACATAGGAAATGACACTCCCACACACCTTCTTGGAGTTTCAAACAAGCTGTTTCCAAAGGTAAAGAAAGGTCATCACGTTCTGACCTCTGGTTTTTCATCTGTTTTCTCACATTCCACAAGTTTTTGTTCTAACCATCAGAGTGTAAAGTGTCAAATTAATTTATTTTTTTTCTCATTAGCAGATATTACATATCTTGTACAAACAGCAATCTATCAAACACTAGGGTGCACTCATCTCACCTTGTAACACTAAGGGTCAAAAAGCTACTTCTAGATGATTGGAAAATGATTTTTTAAAGCTTCTTCCTGCCTACCTGAAAGTAGGCATTTAAAGCCAAATCTGCCATAATTCAACATTCCCAGAATATTCTGCAATAGAACTGCTTATTCCATCTGTTGTGGGAATTCAGAGGGGCTGCATCTGCTCTACTTTGTCCAAAGCACTTCATTTGGAACAGAAATGAGCAGCACTCCTCGGATCTGTGTGCTGACTTCAGAGCAATTAGGCAGCACCTAAAGGGAGGTGCAAGAGGGAGGGATTTGCCTCGGAGCCCGGATCTCCACTCTCAAGTCGTGTTGTTGGAAATACTCTTAGTGGGTGACATTTACAAACAAGGAGCTACTGGATCTCTTGGCTGGCAAGGATGTCTTTTGTGCCAGAAGAACATTCATAGCCTCATCCAATAAATTTAAACTGAAAGCGTCCTTAAATTCCGTTCTCTTGTTTTAATTAAGTTTCACCCAATAGTTTGGAAGAAATCAATAGTGCTACATCTTTATACTTGTTGATCCCCTTATAAACCAATGTGTCAGACTATTATTTCTGAGTGCAAGTGCCTCCTTCTGCAAAGGCTGAACCTCATAATCCATTTTGCATCTAAACCCGATCTCCACACGGAAAAAAAATCCCCAACAAAATGCACCAAGAATCCTCATGTCTGCATGGGCACTGAGTGCATCCCACAGGCTTTATAGTAAGCAGCTGAAATCATTTTTGTGGAACTGTTTAGACCACCAAACCAAGGAAGTACAACCATTCCCAATATGTTTTCCTTCACAATATACATGCTGTACTCTGGATTAAAAAATAAACATCTTACTACTCACCAGTATCTTCATCTGCCCTTTTCAGGACTGGTGACTATTCCCTCATTCAGTAATTCTAGAAAAAAGAAAGTAGGAATATTTATTTTAGATGTTACCATCACATTTTAAGTTGATGTATCCCAAATTCAGCATTTTTCACAAGCATTTAAAGATGGCATAGTAAAAATAAAAAAGATGAACAATGTTCTACAACTTGATAAAAGTTTTCCTATGATCAAAATCATTGCAATAGATCTGAACATGTCTATGTAAGACAACATCTGTTTCTCCATCTTCTTTACTGTCTCCCATCCTCTTTATTGTCTCTTCAGTCCCTAAGCACGGATTGACCTGGATGCCTTTTCCTATGGTGCCAAGTGTGCCTCACAAATTACAAACACCTACAGCATTTTATTTCCAAAACTTCTAACAATGCAAATAAGAGTTCTGGGAACTTAAAAACCAAAGGTTCATGACTGCAGGAGTCAAAATACTCTCCTCCCAGTTTGCTCTTGTGTTTTCTTCACCAATCTAGAACATGCAGTTCCTGCTCATCTCAAAGAGTCTTTGACAGTTACAGCCAAATAAAATCAAGATTAAATTAAAAAAAAAATAAATCATAAAGGAATACATCCTACAATGAAAAAAAAAAATTATTTACACAGCTTTATAGAACAGTCCAAAACACTTAGTTTGTGCCAAAATCTTAAAGATACAAATATATTGTTCTTATATATTTATTTTGCAAGTAATTAATTTTTAAAAATATTTTCCTTCACCGTTAAATTTCATTGCAGATTTAAAGCCTAGATTCATTTACAAAAGCATCACACAGATGTTAATCTAGCTTGGATTTAGCCTGCCCTGAGAGCTGTCTCTTCTAGCTATCATGAGAGAATATTTTGGTTGAATTTTTAACCCCAGTGATCTCCACAAATGGAAAGTTGACAGGAACAACTTTCAGTAACAAGGAGGCTCACAAAGCTACTTTTACTTCCTACAAAAATAAAAAATAGCAACAACAAAGACCAGCACTTAAAGAGTAACATGAATTTGTATACAATACTGTGTTCAGAGGCAATTAAGAATTTCATTTACAGCAGCTTGTTACCAAAGTAGTGCCAGCAGTGTTTATTAATTAAAGGTGTTTTTTCATCCTTAGCTCCTTTGTGAAGAAAGTGAGAATTAGTCTACTGTTTCTGGGGAATTACAGATTGCTAATCATTTAAAAAATTAGGGTGACTAGTTCTGCCACCTATTTGCCCTGCAAGCATTCTGCCTCTTATACATGCCAGGAATTATGACAGCTCTGTTTCAGTCTGCCTATAAATTACTTTAAATATTGCTGTACAGAATCGGAATTATTTTGTACATCAACCAAAATCTGTGCTGGTGTTCTTTTAAAAAAGCTCTGCTCTTGGCTTTCAGAAGAACATGTTGTTTCATTCCCCTAAAGAAGCTCAGAACATCAAGGAAAATAACATCAAGTGATAGCAGGTTCAAACGTATTTCTAATCTTTACAACCCTTCAGTAGTTACATTAAAAAAGTGAAGCATAATTTATTTCTGATGAAACAGAGTTGCTCAGCTTTCTGCTAATAGGATCCTCAGGGCAAAAGGGGTAGGGAAAGCACTGATAAAAGTAGAGAGCTTCATTTTACTGGTTTTTTTCTAGTCTGGAAACAATAAATTAATAATAGTGTTTACTCTGATTATCGTTGATTTAGGATAAATTGTTCTCATTTAGCAAACGGGGAAATGAAATTCAGTGCCCAAGGGACGGAGAATGTAAATCTATGCCAAGGGCTACAATTGAAGACACATTTACAGACCCATTCTGAGTTCCTGGATTAATTCCAATCCTTGCTGATAGTAGGGAGGCTGATTTTCTAGTACCGTTTACCAGTTTAATGATGCAAGTTGCCACTCCTTTCTCCTCCTCTCTCTTTTCTTCCCCTTCTGCTCTCCTCATGTCCCTCATAAAACTTATTGGTTTTTTAAATTAATCCTCGAAGGGCCACTGGCTTTTGGGGTTTTTCTTTTGGAAAAGCCAGTACAATTTTTCTCAGAGGTACACAATTATGTTTTAAATACTTTTAATTCATCCACAATTATTCTTCAGCCAGCGAATTCTTATTCAATGTGGGAACTGAACAGAAAAATGTCAGAACCTTGAAGTGGCATACTGTACTACTAAAAAAGAAGTTCTTCTCAGAAAAAGCATCCTGAAAGCAATAGAAACACCATCATTCAGCCAAAAAGACAGCTTGGACAAAGCGTACTATTAAATGTATTTTCATTTCCTGAAAGTGCTGTAGTATCATCATACTTCCCATACTCGAGAACAAGGAAAGAGGATACATTGCACAGTACTGAAGCTGATGACAGCAAAAGCTTCAGGCCAGTGGTGCATTTTCTCCTATGGAAAGAATCACTGTTTATTACCACTCATTAAAATTTAATTTTATACAGCATCTTTAAAAGGTCATTTTTAAAATGGGAGTATTATACCTGATATTACTGAGTAGTTAGCACTTTGAGAACACAAATCCTCAGTCTTGTTGCTTTCAATGATTAAAGATAAGGCATGAATCAGATTAATTCAGCTCTTTTTAAATAAAAAGCAGTTTATTGTTTTGCCATCTATCTAGCCCAGTCATTTTCTTTGTTTTCATTTCTCCTTATAAATACCTTGATCTTGAAAATGACATTTTATTCCTACACTGATGTTCAGTGATGTATTCATTACCTCATACTGCATTTACCATATTTTGGGATGGCATGTACCTTAATGTTTTAGTCACTTATCATAGGTGCTACCTTTAGCATTTACACACCATGTATGGAAGCAACAATATCTGCAAATATCAAACCAAAGACTAGTTTAGAAAACAAAAACTGTATACCTAGAGTACCACCCAAAGTGCTCAGTAGGCATATCCCAATAGCATATTCCTTATTTGCATCTTAATATTCAGTGTAATTTGATGGTGCTTAGAAATCCATTCTGACAAATCTTGGTGTCAAAATGGGCTTAGCACAAGTGTGCAGGGCACTACTGCTTCCTTCACAGGCTGTCAGGGCAACTTACAGACACAGCTGATCCATTTTTTTCAAGGAAAACTGAATTAAAAGTGCATAGATGATCAGCTTTAAACCTTAAACCAGGAATTTAAACCTGAAACCCAATTTTTGTACTGCTAGTTTAAAGACATATTTGTGAGCTGTAGGTTGTTCTGACAGCTCCTCCTCGTTGGCACAAAGACTGTGCTGACTTTGAATGTATTCAGTGGCTTTTGGTGTCCTTGATTAGGGTTCCGAATGATCAAATAATGGCACAGGGATGGGTTTGATGCACTTTTTCGATGGCTATATTTTTACTCATAACACTGCTCTTTTGAAGGATTTCTCTTTTCAAACTTGGATGCAACAGAATGATGCAGCTGTATGAAAATAGCAAGATTCTTCTCATCCACACTATTGCCACAAGAAAAAGAGTGAGGTTCTGGCTACCACCTAAACCAAAGCAGTCCTTGTAGCTGGGCTGGAGGGGCAGGCAGGAAACACTGTTTTCACAATGGGAAAAAGGAAAAAAGCCAGAGCAAGCAAGATACACCATTGTCAAAGACCAACCCCAAAGATCTGCAGAACCTAACCTATGCCTCTTATTTCTTGTCCCCTCAGCTGCACACCATACTACAGAAATCTTCTTTTCACTATTTTAAAATCAGTTTCTTAAAATTTCTGGATGAATTTACAAATATACAAATAAAAGTTTTCTCTTTAAAGTCTTACAGGTACTAGATCCCATCAGGTAGACTGAAGATCGCTTTCTAAAACTCCATAAATGGCTTAAGATGTGACTTCATCTCTTTCATAGCCTCACCATGATTTACATTTCAGAAGGAAACAGTAATATTACAAAAACTAAAAGAAAAATAAATAAAACTGCAAAGAGACAATCCCTGCTATCAAATGAAGACTTCTTTCTAGGATATTTAAGTCAGACAATTACAAGCAAATAAATAATAAATAATCATCACACATGGAAACTACAGCATGTAAGGATTGCAGGGTATAGATTTCATCTTCTCCTCTTTAGTATGATGAACATATTTACAGCACACTGTTTAACCACATCTCAAAGCAGAAAGATCTGTAACAGATGTGTGTTCCCAACTACCAGTCTTAAAAAGACCTGCTTACTCTCACCTCCACCCATCCTTTATTTTCAAGCTTTCCCAAAGTTTAGACACATACTTCTACATCACTCATTTTCAAACTTTAAGCAGGACCTCAGAGTTTCAAGTTTTATACAGCTCTAAATCCAGCAGAAATTAAGGATTCATGTATCCAAGACCTCTTGGAATATCAATCCAATAGTTTCCTTCCACACAGGCTCACTCAGAGCCCACACAAAGTATTTTAACAGTCAACTCTTCTTTTTAAATGCACAACCAGAGAAAAGTAGAGCCTAGTTAGCAGCTGGCACATGGACACAGGGCATGGGATGCCTGCACTAAATGGTTTGTTTAGACTGAGCAGATTCAAACTCCAGATGTCAAACTGCACCCAGAGAATGAACTGATAGGTGACAGTGAACACCTTCAATCCTGGATTCGAAAGGTGTCCCAGCCTGCTGCACGTAATGCAAGATTCAGTAGGACGTGTGATTTCACTTCTGCTCCTTGGACTGCTTCTCTATTTTATGCTGAAATTACAATGGACTTGTTCTGAAGGGAATGCTTGAGTCAGGAATATCAAATATAGCCACCTGCTACTATTAAATAGCATTTGTAGTTTGCCTACTGTGATATCATCTTGTAGGTAAAGTTCAAAACCTATGAGAAAACCTGCTCTAATAAGAAATCCATTTCAACAGAAACACCAGGTTACATTAAAACAAAGGATTTGTTTCTTAATACCTTTTTAAGTACCTTTGGCTAAACTGTAGAGAAACATCCAAGCAATTTTACCTTTAGCTATCCAATTGCACCAGGAAAAAAATAAACTTTAAAAATCACAAATGTTTTCTAGTATACTTGATCGAATTTTGTCATTCTGGTAACAAGCAACAACCTTCATGTAATCCATCACCAAATTGTAAACTACCCCTAAAATTTACAGTAGAAACAGATGCAAACCTTAATTCTAGAAACAACTGAGAATCAACACTTCAGGAAGTGTCCCGATTTTTAGTCTGTCATTCTAAACAAAAATCAGGAGGAGTATAGTTTGGAACCAGATTTTTTTGAATTTGCTCCAGAGCAAGATCTTTATCTGCACAGTGCCATCAGCACATTCACACAGATCAGTGTATTTGACTCTAAACCCATGTCCTCTGTAAGGCCTCCAAAGTTCTTTAAAGGCACTCTCTTTATACTGGTAATAATTCCTTGACAGTTCCAGCCTCATGGTAAGACATAGAAAGCCTCAAAAGGCTCTGAAAAAACAATTTTCACACTAGCCTCTCTACACAAGAAGTAGCAAAGCTGCCTGCAAACTGACATTCCTGGGGTCTTTGCTTGCACCGTTTTCTGATGACCTTACCCATTATTTTCATAAAATCTTTTACATGTATATTTCAAAAGGACTTTTTAAATGATGGCAGCTGGTTATGGAGAGCATAGGAATAGGAAGCAATAACACATCAGGAAGCAAAATGTCCTTTCAAATGCAGTTTGCAAACTCACCCTTGTTTGCTATATAATGCTTATTTTTTAAATAATGCACAAATCATCTCCAGTACCATGGAAATAATCAACAGAGAATCAAAACCTGGAGCTTCTACTAGAGCACAAATCAAAAGCTGTTGGAATCCAACAGCTGGAGCCTGTCTCATTATTTCACTGCACTTTGATGTGGTTTTCATCCAAGTATCTTAGAGATTTACTTACAGATATGTCTATCTACAAATTCTACATTGCTTACACATTATAGTTTCCAACAGAGATAAATACACTAAGTTCTCATTAAAAAAA
>VZRO01007446.1:1378361-1438136 GCA_013397915.1 Daphoenositta chrysoptera | reverse complement strand
AAAAAAAAAAAAAAAAAAAAAGAAAATTAAGTCTTCTATTAAGCACAAAATCCTGTAAATAGAGGAATTGAAAATCAGCTGCATCTAATAAAAGAATCAAGTTTGTTATTGACTTTGAGCTGGTAGTTTCCATTAGATTATCCATCATACTTTTATTATGTGATCAACTGCCTAATTAATTTCACACTCATGCATTTAGGCAGAATGCTGTATATTTCAATGGGCTTTGCTGTAATCCTGCACCTGCGGCCTCAGAGATTTAGACAGCTCTCTATCATAAGTTTATGCTGTGCCTATAATCATGTCAGCTGGAGTGTGGTTCCAACTATCCACTCTGTTGAAATATAACAGTATTTAATTTCTGAGGCCCTAGAAAATTTGCATCTGTGGTTATGTATCTTTGGACTTTAATCAGATGAAAGTCACTGAGAGATATTAAGAGAGTTAGATACAATATTTTGCTCAGACAGTTTTAGTGGATGTATCAGACACTGTTTTGATTTTCCTTGCTTATCTAGTAATATGAACAGATGCAATCATGCTATTGTATAATGAATGTTGATTGCCAACAGTATTTGATTTTGCAACCATTCTGTAGTGATAATTAAAGATAACTTGATATCCTATTCAGTGATAGTTAAAGATTGCTTTGTGTGCATTATTGCATAAATAAATGCCACAGAGAGAATGAATGTATTCTCTACAACTTTTTATCTGGGTAAAAAAAAAAAATCACAAGTCTTAATAACACAGAAGTCTTCATTGCAAAATTTGTGTTATTTATCCTTTATTTTCTTCTGGTTTATGGAATTTGCACTAAGCAAAGGTTTAGCAATTTAGGACTCACTAGCTGTAGCTTCCCCAAAAAGGAGAAGAAATGCAATCTGATGGAAGCTGTGCTGTCACCCACTGATCACACCAGGCCTGCTGGAGCCAGTGGTGGTATCTTCTGTGATTACAATGAGCTTCAGATAAGGTCCACATGTAGTAGAAATCTAGATGTTTATTTTACCTTTTGGAAACCTGAGGAAGCAAACATTTAAATGTACGTTTTTCACTAATAATCTTCACCAAAATTCAGATATTCATACCATTATAGTTTTGGCCAAACCTATTTGAACTTGATGTTCAAACTAAGCAATGCACAAAATGTCAGATAGGAGCCAACTTGCAGTTGTCCTTTTCACATCAGTAGCCCAAGGAAAGCATGGGTAGGCCCAGCCAAAGAGATCAGTAATTTAATTTTATTTTATTTTATGTTCAGATTAGGCATAATCCTGTATCTATGGTAGATTAAGACTGTATCTCACAGGAGTGAGGTTTTGGGATTTCCTGTCTGAGGATAGGAAGCAGTGGGGCCAAACCACTGCGTCCTGGACTGCTGGGACAGAAACCAGACCTAGCTGAAAGACACTGTGGTGATAAATGGCTGGGAACAGAAAACCAAGCCAACCAAAAAACAAAAAAAAAACCAACAAACCCAGGTAGATAGGAGGTCACCTACTTCTAACCCGCAGCACCCTGAGCAGAAGAAAAGCTCTAACTTCTTTTGTGTTAAGATAAAATGCTTCAACTTTACCAACTTGAGCCAAAGCTCCTGTCTATGAAAAAACAAAAATCACTCAATACTCTTTATCATGGCAAATCTAAAGACAACAGCAGAAACCAGATATTTAAGAATAAAAACATTCATTTTATTTTATTTTATATTCAGATTAGGCATAATGACTCTACAGTTCTTCTGCATAGTGGAAGAAATCTGTCCCAGCCCTGCAACCACTGCTCTGCTCATATCCTGCACGTTCACTGGTTAGAGTGTGTGTGAGCTGACACAGAAATACATCTTTATTCACCCAGGCGTGCAGAGCACTGGCACTGCACCCTCTCCACTCCCTGTGTGCCCAGGAATTCAGAGAAGCAGAAGCACCCTCCTTTGCACTGCCCCAGCCAAGCCCTTTGCTGACCATTTTGAGCTGCACACGCAGCCTCTTGCAGCAGCAGACATGGCCTCAGCCCCACGGCCATCAATATTACGCCTCCAACCCTGCAAGCTGTCACCCCAATTTGGGAAAGTTTTCTTTGGAACAATGCAAATCTGTGTATGAAAGCAGTGTTTGACTGCCATGGGTGCTATATCCAGCTCTGAGTAACTGATGTGCATCTCCATTGTCAATATTACATGATGATTTTTATCTCTGGAGCTTTATGTTTCATTTTTAATCATAATTCAACAGAGAAGACAGCCAGCTTCTTAGTTCACTGGTCAATATAGTTAGCAGGTGAAGTCCTTGTAAATGACAGATGCGATTTCACTGCAGCAGTTCTTCCTGCTTTAGAAAGGATGTGTCAGGTGGTGAAACTTGCCAATTAAATTATCTTCATTCTTGATGGGAGCTTTAGTCATTGAGTACCTTGTGAGCTGCAATCTCCGTCCTCTCCCGCTCAGTAAGAACTGCCAGATGAACACCTATACATTCCCTTCTGGATCACTGATAATTTGAAGCTGGTAATTATTTCTGTTTTTTGCTAAGAAACTGAAAGATACCTGTGCCTCTGATGTATTTCCACTGCGTGTCTTTGTGTGTGTCAGAAAGCTATCAGTTCCCTGCGATCTAAGAAAGCATTTCTGCTGACATTTTTCTTATGACTTTTCATTCCAATTTATAAAGTTACCTATTGAGGAATTTTTATGATACCACCTACTTCCCATAGAGGCTACCACCTAAGCCTTGATTAGTTCACAGGAGATCAAACTCCCTAACAAGTTACTGTCAGTTGCAGTTTTTAAGACTAGAACTAGGTCAGGTTTATTACTTACATCAATTCTTTCATGTAGCACAGCTAAGACAAAAAAAGGATTTTAGAACAAAAAAATAAAGGAAAACAGGACTGAAAGTCTAACTAACAGATATAAAAATGCTTCTCATCTCAAAAGTGAAATGCCACAAATGATTTTTAAATTACCAAACCCCCAAGGCTGAAGCCATATAGTCTCCAGCTTTGACTGAGAGACCTTACAATAGTACAGGAGATTTTGTTACAGAGGCAGCATATGAGCAGAATCATTTGTAATATGGGATCCCTTAGATATTCATTCAGCAAAGGCTGTGGAAATGATTTTTGTTCTGATGAGGACAGAAATAGCTTCTACACAATATTGATCTTCTCCAAGTCTTGGGATTGCTCTGTGTAGTTTTGGAAAAGCTACACTACAATAGAAACAATAGTAAAGTCTTTATAAAAGCTGTTTTGTATCACATTTAATTACAGTTTCTTTCTCTTTACACCTCATGATAACACATCTCTCTATGGAATCCCAGACACCTTTCTACAACTAACATCCATTTAGTGTTGAATCTTTATTTGGTATTTCAGGTTCTGATTCAAGAAATGCAAACTGTGAGAGATCACAGGACCTTTTAAAAAAATCTAAGTCTTGTGATTAAGTTCCAAGGATTTTTTATTTTATTTGTACTGACCAGCCAACCTATATTTGACCACTATGTCCATGGCTAGGCATAGAAGGAATCAAACACAGAGAACCATACTTACTTTTCTTTATTTGATTGTGGGGTTTTTTGTTTGTTTTTTCTTTTTAATTTTGTTTCTTTTAGTTGCAGCATCAGTGGTGCCCATGTTTTCAGGCCATCAGCTACTCAGTGCTTAAGCACAGAGCAGCTGACAGCAGGTAGAGTAAACCTGCTTTTTCAAAACCACTGACAAAATGATGTCTATGGCTACAGCATTCGTGGTTGTTAGGGAGAATTCTAACAAACCAAACAGATACTAAAATACAAAGTCTAAAGAAGTTAATCAAGGGTGTGAAAGCTCTTAAGTAACCAGAAATTCCTATTGTGGTGGTGTAATAATTATTATTAATCCTCTTGCTTGAACCCAGTGAGCTGGGGGATAAGCCATGGAACTAGACACAGATGGCTTTAAGATATATGTTGCAAGAACAGGCATCCCAGGAGACAACACGACTTAAACACATTTTTGGGTCATGTCTCCTCTCCTGTACACTCCTGATTCCTGCCAGTACTAATTAATGTACAAGATCAGACAACATTGCCAGCAAGTGTGTGACAAGCAGCCTAAATGGGAAGCTTTCCTAACACTAATGAAACACACGGGAAGTGGGATGAGGTGTAGGCAAAATATCATTATACTGGTTTTGCCATCTATATGGTTAATGCAAAGTGCAAAAGCTATAAAAAGTAAAGAAGAGCTCTGTGGGTCAGAAGGCTCAGATCAAACACGGAATGGATGTGCAAAGCCAGTTTACAGCACTGAAGGACTAAAGCTTCCATCTGTGGAACTCTGCAGATGCTGACAAAGCCAGGTAAACAAACCCATAGGTGTATTCTTCTTATACTATATTCCTATTCTTCCTCTTCCTAAGCCCTTTTCTTTAGCAGCTCCAGGCCTACTATTGATCACCATCTCCTTCCTCTTGTGAAACAGAGAGCAAAGCTCACCAGTAGCTTTACTTAGCAACATTCGAGAACAGAACCTGACATCTTTCCTTTCTGAAATCTATTCTTAAATAAGCTACCTGATTACATTTCAACCCTTGCCAGCTTTTTCTAGAAGTTCAGTGTTTCAAAAAGGTGGGTAACAAGACATCTGAGCTTCCAGTGAAGCCTCTCTGAGGTTATACATGGTGTCCCCAACCACGATTAGGCAAGAGCTACCTTCTCAAAGATTGAATGCTGTCTTCTTGTTTTAGGAAAAAAACAGAAAACAAAATGCAGAAATGCAAAATATAGAAGAGACCAGCTGGTGTGATGAGGCTGTTGGGAGCCTACACTGAGGAGGGCACCCCACAACTGAGAATCTGAACAGAGTAGGGAACTGGGGTGCTCTAACCCCAAAAGGTCAGTGTCAGATGAGGGGGAGTTCTAACGTTCCTGTATCTATGGTAGATTAAGACTGTATCTCACAGGAGTGAGGTTTTGGGATTTCCTGTCTGAGGATAGGAAGCAGTGGGGCCAAACCACTGCGTCCTGGACTGCTGGGACAGAAACCAGACCTAGCTGAAAGACACTGTGGTGATAAATGGCTGGGAACAAAAAACCAAGCCAACCAAAAAACCAAACCCAGGTAGACAGGAGGTCACCTACTTCTAACCCGCAGCACCCTGAGCAGAAGAAAAGCTCTAACTTCTTTTGTGCTAAGATAAAATGCTTCAACTTACCAACTTGGAGCCAAAGCTCCTGTCTATGAAAAAACAAAAATCACTCAATACTCTTTATCATGGCAAATCTAAAGACAACAGCAGAAAGCAGGTATTTAAAGAATAAAAACAATCCCCCCGCAAAGGAGAATTTTTTTAGAAAAATAAATAAATATGACCATCCTACCCTATTCCAAAGGGGAAAAAAGAATTGTAAGAACCTTTTAAAAGTCCAAAGAAGTTTCTGAACCTACAGATCCTTTCCCCTCAGAATCCTCGCTTGTGTGATGTATCTCTACTACACTTTATATATATTGCATCTGTACTCATAGGGATGCATTGTTGTACACACATCATTCCCAGACCTCTGCAGCTCCCATTTCTCTCTGGAACACTGGGATCCAGCCTTGCCTGAGCCTGCAGCACTCCAGATGGGTCACACAGCCTTGCCAGCAGCCCTGCTCAATAGCACAAGATAATTTTACAGTCTTCTGTTTAAACATTGTGCAGCGAATATGATTTCTGATTCAAAATAATAATGGCATATGGCACAGCTTTAATAGCACTGCCATGTTGGATGAGATGCAAGGGTTTTTATTTTTTTATTATTTTGCTTTATTAAAACACAATAGCTGCATTAGCTACTGCAAGTGGACAGCCAAGAGTCAGGAGGATGACCTATTCAACATGGAAATTTTGTGCTGAGGCCTTCTGTGCAAGCTGGATAAATGATGTGGCATCAGGCACAGGAGTTCAGAGGTCTGATAAGATGGCAAAACATTAACAACTCAGTATCTCTTTAAATGTAAGAAGTACGGTCCCAGGGGTTGCCTGACTCCCTCCCTTTCTCTCTCTCTTTTATCTTTTTTTTCTTTTTTTTTTTTTTTTCCTATCAGAATAGCTTATTGGGAATTAATCCTTGACAACCTTTGAAACCACTGAAATATTCAAGTTAATTTTCCTCCATCCTCCAAAATGTAGTTGTACTTTGGGCAGGTATCATACATTTGATTTGTATTCCCTTTATACAAACTCAGTTATTGCACAAGTCCTTTTATCATTTAAACAAGGGAAGGAATTCAAGAGCTTGAAAGAGCTGTAAGACAGCAGATCAACACTCTGGCAGTGAGTGACAGTTTAAGACCCTTAATCCCACAGCTGAAATATGAAAATTATTTTTCAAATAGCATAACTGCACAACACAGAAATATCACTTCATTCCTACTCTGACAAGGAGTGCCTTCTCCAGTTGTACAACTTTGAACTTCACACACACACTTTAAATTAGCTCGTTTCTTCTACTCCTAGAATTAACCTCCTAGCATTCAAATTCTTTGTCTTTTCTTTGTCCAAGTCTTCCAAAATGGAGGTTGTTCTAATGCAACTTTACCTAAAAACACAGACAAAAAACACCCCCCAACCCTGAAAGTAGTAGGTAAAATAATCAGGAATTTAATTCAAATTTAATTTAGCAAAACGCAGAAAAAAATATTTGAAGACTGATGGTTAGTGCTTGGAAACAAAAAAATCAAAACTGTTTTATGTAAGTTTTGCCTCTTTTTATTTACCTGAATATTTGCATAATTCCTCTATGTCCCAGCTACAGACCCTCAACCAGCCATCACATATCTGGGTCTAATTGAACAGTGGAATCATGTCCCAGTGCTGTGTTCACAGAATTACCTTCACCCAGCAGTGTAGTTACATCTGCATTTAGTGTATTTCCTTACAATAACATGTTATTTTAATTAAAAACAAGCAATATATGCAAGTGGTTTAAATGCTCCTTCAACAGAATCTGTTACAGCAGCATAGGATCTAATGGAAGTAGTACTCTCTTTTTTTAATATTATATTTTTGAAAGAAAAATAAAATCATGTCGTTTAGATTTTATGAGCATTAGGAAAAGTGGAGAGATGCTTTCTTTAAACAGATATCAAAAAATATAGTCCATACTGTTCTTCCTCTCTTTCATTACGAGGAAGAGCTCCTCACAATTTTCAGTCTGCCTTAAGCCAGGCTTGGAATCCACAACACAGGAGAGAAAAAGGAGAAAGTGTTCTGGATCCTCTCGCTCTGAGCTCCCCACTGCAAACACCTCACATCAACAAGCCTTGCTCAGGTCCGGGTGAGTGAAGTCCTGCACTCCCACGAGCCTGGGACAGAACACCAGAGGTTCAGAGCTCTGCCTCTTTCGAGCCCACTCCATCACCTTCCCCATCAGAAACAGAACATGGAGAAAAGAAAGGAGACAAAACCCCCCGTACTTTGCAGTCTGCATGAACCTGTCTCACCTGAAAGCTTTCGTTCCCTAATAAAAGGCTTCTTGGGTTTAAACTTCCTACCAGATCCGTGCATCTGACCTCCACACCTCCTTAACAACATCTCTACAAGACTCTACTTATCTTTTAAAATCTGTGGGCTCTCTCCTATCTGGATTCTCTCTCTCTCCAGCTCTGAACGGTTGTAGAAAAGCAGCTTCTCATAAATCCTCTGCTTTCTTTCCTGTCCAGTGCTGCATCAGTAATCTTTAACAAAGCAGCTTATGGAATAGCATCCACCAACTCTGGAAGAATTTTCAATTCCTGCACAGGGCTATGAATGATCTTAAAAATAAGAAGAGATGGTGACCTATGAAGTAGAAATCTTTTGAAAATTGTGTTTTCCTGTTTTCCTTCCCTGCAGCTTTACACTTGAATAGATTAGTCATTTAGCAGCATAGCTACAGAGTAAATCTGGATATTTTCAAACCTTGTTCTTGAGAATTGGTTTAATATATATTCTGGAAAATAGATACTTCTCTTGTGACTCGTCTGTGCAGAGCACTGAGCAATGTTTATAAAAAGGGAGATCCTTGGAAACTGTTTTGCTTTGTTTCCAGCCTGTAGTGTGCCTTGCTTCTGAATTCTACAGAGGGATGAGATACAGCTGTAGTCTGGTGTTATTCTTCAAAAGCATTAAAGCATAAAATTACCATTTATTGTGAGGCGTAAGACAAATTAAATAAGAGATAAAATGTATCCAATCTAAATAAAACTTTTTACTTTTAGTATAACTTTATATCTTTAAAAAGACTACATTCAGGTTGGTGATGACCTAGGGAAAGAGTAAAACAGAACACGTAGGATAGTTTGCATCTACTTCTAATAGCCATCATCAATCAGAAAAATTATATTACATTCCTTTTAAATATAATGTAAAATTTCTGGAATCATTCCAATGTCAAGATGAAAGCTTAAACTGTATGTTCACAATGGAGAAATTAATTCATCAACTTTACTACTAGATTAGACTTAGTCTTCTGCTCTCTTTAAAGGAAGAATGGGAGAAAAGAAGAATGAAAGAATGGGAGAATAGACAAGAAAGAAAGGACAGTTTCTATAGGGAAAGTCTGGCATTCCCCAGCACTTCACCTGACACAGAAGCTGTGTTGATAATGCAAAGACAAAGTCAGAAAGAAGGAATAAACTGTACTAGTCACTGGCAACATACAGTGATGAGACTGAAAGACAGCCTTATATATTTAATGTACCTTTAACAGTGCATAACAGCAAGATTATAGAAACAGAAACCTCCATTTTCCCCAGGAAATAACCTAATTTTCATTTAAAAAACCATTTTTCTATCCCCTTTTTGTGTTTTTGCAGTTCTTTTACCCTTTGTTATTATTTCATTCTAATGCTCTTTGCTACAGTCACAACTAGGTACTGCACCAAATTTTACCTTTCAGCAGAACGCAAAGCTCACTGACATCATTGTTCATTTTGCTACTGCATGAGTAAGAAACGTATATCTACTTCTGTGTACAAAAATTTTGCAACCAAAATTCTTGACTTATGCACAGTTAAATTAAGATTTAGTTAATGAAATGCTATGAATCATTCATTCCTTTCGTGATTGAATATCTAACACTGCAATACAAGCTTGCAACCAAGAGACCAGGGATCAATTGAACTAATTACAAATTTAAGCACTTGCATTATGGACCAGAAGCACTGAAATGAACAGAACTCATCTATTAATGTCCACAGGCACCAAATTAATTCAACAGTTACCCTGTTTCTTTGAGAAAAACGGCAATCCACAGGTTAACACACCTGTAAAATGTCACAGAGTCCTGAATTCAGTTTCTTCTTCACCACAGATTTCTCCCACAAACTGGGCAAATCAGAAATCATAATTCTGATTTTGGAGGATTTGTTTTCTGAAAGACATGAAGGCACTTCACAGCCGTGTCTGATGCAAAATCCAAATGTACACAAATTAGTTTTATGCACAAAATTCAGGCTTCTAATCTTTAGTTGTACTGCCTATAACGATGAAGAATGAGAATCTCTTTGGTTTTAGCCAGCAAACTGCACAGCACAGAGGACTCTGGCAACTGTCCAGTACTTCACTACAGTCAAATAAGACTTTATATGCAGCAATGTCCCTTAAGAATAACTTAAGAAAGATGACAATACTCATTATAGCCCTTGCTAAAAAGAAAATTTAAAATAGATCTAAATCTCTAGTGTACCTCTTGTTCTCTTGGAACAGCAACTATGCTTTTAATACATAAACCATTTTCCATTACTGAATTTCCACTGTATTACCCCATATTAAATACCAACACACATATGCACATAGGCATTAAAGAATTCCTCAAATTACCATGTAACACATTTATGTATTTTCTCTGAACTAAGTAAAATATCTCAGTATCTGTGTATTCACCAGACAAGCATTTAAAAATAGAAGCCTGAGGATAAATGGGAGGAAAAATAAAGACAAAGGAAATTGAGGCATATATAACGATCTGTGATTTGAGCAAATGTCCAACTGCAATGCTAAATCTCAATTAGTTTTGTGCAATGGGTAACAGCAAAGAGTGAGATAATGGCCTGAAGCAATTTTTATCAGTTACAGATAAGACTGATACCATGTCAGGGCCTAGACTGTCAAATGTCACCTGCTCATGATGTTTGACAAAAGGAGTTTTGTCACGTGCAAACACCACACAATACATTAATAACCATGTATTTCAGTCTAGGAATGATATCAGAAAGAAGGAAAACTTATGCACAGTAACTCTTGGCTTTTCTCTCTGATCACGTTCCATCAACCATCTCATCACCTCACCCAAGCAACTGGGGCCTTTCCTATGACTCAAGTGGCTTGGTTTTATTAGAACTGTGTTTATAATTTTCAGGTTCATTTCCGCCTTGGAGAAGTGCTGTTCTTTCCCCAGTGTGTGACAGTGCACTTGCTTTCCATACCTTATTTATCCCACCCGTGGGTGGCAATGCACTCATTTTGGAACAGAATAGACCAGCCTGTTTTAGCTGGAGCAATGATCACCTGGTCCCACTGCCTGAGCTGCTCAGGGCTGACCCAGCTGAGGGCACTGTCCAAACACCTCCTCACCACTGGCAGGCCTGATCCTCCAAGCTCTTGGGATCCCTCTGCAAGGCACTTTCTCCTTCAAGAGGGTCAACAGCACCTCGTTCTTTGTGGATCTTGCTAATGGTGCATTAACTCAGCACAGGTCAGTGTCCTGAACAGCACCCTGGGGACACAGTCCAGGTGTGGGTGCAGAGCCATCCTGCAGCTCCCTCAGCCCTGCCCTTCAGCCAGCTCCTCACCAGCTCTCCATCACACCCACCCCACGTTCACACAGCCTGCTCAAAGGGAGCTGCAAAGGGCAGTACCACGAACATCACCAAAATCCAGAAAAATTACATGCACCACCTTCCCTTCATCCCATAGCAGGTGGCCTTAGCATTGGAGGACATCAAATTAATTAAACAGGACTTGGCCTTTGTGAACCCCTGTGAACTCTGCCTGTTGATAGCGTTACTCTTTAAATGCCTTTCAGCAGTACCCAGTACAATCTTCTCCATAATTTTCCCAGGAACTGAAGTTAGATTAACACGTCTGTAGGTCCTTGGGGTCTTCCCTCACCCCCTTTTTGTAAATTTGGGTAAGATTGGCAAGCTTTATTGCAAATTGAGATGATATTGGCTTGCTAGCTTTTATGAAACTCTAGCAATATCTGTGTATCACACAGGGTTTAAATATAAATAAATATAGTTTGAGAAAGGCCTACTACATACTACATAAAGTATAGAGTACCATGCATATAAAGTAACTTTATATTAAAAGAATTAGTTGGAGAAACAAAGAAATTAATCTGCTTATATTTTCTTAAATCCTTCCTCTTCCCAAACCGTTTTAAAATGTTTCCAGTGTTTGGTCCTCACTGAAAGGGTGTGTATTAGCCAGAGCAACAGGTAGGCAGATAAACATCTACTGGAGGCAACAAATCAGATGAATGGCCACGTATCTGTACAAAGCATGGGACTAAAGAAAGAAAATTAAGCCTGCATCTGCTAAGTCAGTTCTTGCATATTGCCATATTCCACATTAACATTCACTCAGCAGATAAATGGGGTTTTTTTTTCATGGCAAATGGTGTGGGGGGAAGGAAGAGTGCATTTTACTCAGAGAACCACACAGCTTCTTCAAGGGACACGACACTTGCCATGCTTTTGCTTTCCATAAACTATTAAAACTCACTCATTTTTAAGATACCTAAAAAATTTCAAAAATGCATTTAAACATTTCAGAAGATCCAGCCCTTGCCCAAACTCTCCTTTTTCTCTCCTGTATCAGCAGTTTCACTACCATGTCTGAGTGCTTGCTGACATGCCACCAGGCATCTCTTCCTGTTGACGATTCTGACCTTTATTAATTCAAGTCTGTGCAATCTTCACCACTGATCTGTCAAAACTGACACCTTGTCACACTAAGATTTTGCAGGAAGCATTCCGAAATAGTTCACAGGGCATTACATTGAATCTACCTGATATCCAGAGAGGATTTCCTCCTCCAGAGAGGAAATTTACAGCTTTTAGCTATTTCTTTTATATTTCTGTGGTACAATGGCCATATATGTTGCAATTAATCAGCAAAACAGCTCAACACTCCTAAAGATTACAACCAATCCTAATAAGTGGCCAACTGAATTATATTAGTTTGTTTTTATAAATAGCTGTCAATAGCAGGTTTTGGTTTTCTGCTCAAAATGTATCCCTAATGGCACTAATGATAAACAAATGTTAACATCATGAAGTTGAACCAGGTACAGTTTGAGGCCCTTATTCACGGGTTCAGTGTATAAATGTACTCCACAGGAAATAAAACAGCAGGAAAACAGTAAAGCCCTTTTAGCATCATGATTTGGAAAAGAACCAAGATCTGGAGAAACCACTGCCTAAAATATTCCACCAGCTAAACTATTTTAGAAGCAACAGTAACAATGGTCAGTTGGTCATTAGGCAACTTCAAGACTCTGACATTTCAGAGGGTCTTTGCACTAATTCCCATAACACAGCAAACTTCTGCCATAAATATTCTTGCCTAGCTATAACACAGGGGTGGTATTTTTTTTATAACCATCTAAAGCCAGCTTAACACAAAAGGATAATATTTCTGAGCATGAGCTACACAAGAAATGTTTCAAAACAGTATTATTTACTGCATTTAAGTCTCTTACAGTCTTTATTCTTACATTTTAAGTCTTGTACAGTGTGGAATAATTTCTGAAGGATGAAAGTATCTGAATACCTCACTATAACTAAGGCAGACTGACTTTTTATCTGCTGTAACTTCACTGAAACTAAGTGAAGGAGGTACTAGGCTTACTTGAGCTACGGCTGTGTCAGAACCTGCAGTGCTTTATTGACAGACAATTCCCTGCCTGGAACATCAGAGCTGTACACAGTAATTCTTCTCAGTATGGGTGTGTTCCAATTAATAAGAACATTTTGGGGAGTTACATAATGGCTGCAGAAATGTGCAGGTTGGACTTTCTTCAGTGACCTTCTAGAACTTCTCCTCAGCATCCTACAGTCTTTAACATCCTCCTGAGGAAAACATATCTTTTATTATATGATGCATTCAGAAATAACTCTTCCGTGCCAATACACAAGCATTTATGATGTGCTAAGTGCCACTGGGAAACCAGTGCTGCTGGATGTTTATGTTTGTTCAGAGGACATCCTCTCAGTTTTATTCCTGACAGAAATCATATGGCTAGTGTGTTCTTATGGATCTTCTCTAAAAAAACCATTTTGTTTAAGACAGTGTTTTTATTTCCTGTCTCTAAAGAGATTAGGGCAAAGGAAATCAAAGACAAGTCAGAATTACAGAACAATTACAGACCCTTCTGCTGTGCTTCAGCCCTGGGCAAACTTATAGAACAAATACATCACACTGACTATTTATAAGCACCTGGAGATTACCCATGAGATGAATACCCACCAACACAATTTTCTTGAGAGCAAATCAGTTGTTTGACAGCTCAGCCTAACTTCCTTCAACACAAACCTGGTAGAAAAAAGGAAAGCAGGAAATGTCGCATCTTGACTTTACTAAACCTCTCAACAATATCTGGCCAGATTGTCTTGCACCAGCTGAACAGACAGGTTATGTGAAAACCCTGTAAGAGTGGTGAAAAACCCACTGGATAACCATCAGGCACATTTAATCATGTCCTGGTAATTAGGGCCTGTCTTCAGTTGCAGCAAAAAGATCCCAGTTAAACACTATTAAGAGGTTTCAAATCAAAAGGACAACCAAACAAAACTAAATTGCATAATGAGGTCAGGGTGAAATGCCCCTAACAGAGGACGTGGAGAAGGGAGGAATATTTGTTCTTCAGGATTTCTGACTTGATTTCTAAAATAGAAAATTTAAAAGAAGTGGTGAATTAACTTCCTAAAAGAAACATTTAGATTATTTACTCCTAGTCCAACTTCTTTACTATCTTCTCAAGCCTTTTTTGTATCTGTAGAAAACATTGGTAGAAGTCTGGAAAAAACCAAAGTGAGATGCAAACTGAATCCTGTAAGAGGTTACAAATTGCAGGCCCCTTTTAAAGTTCTTGCAAATTTGATGATAAAATGAAAATCTATCTAAAGCACCAATTTTCTAACATCACAACTCCCAATGACACTAAAGAGTGTTTGCCACTTGTAAGGTATATTAATTAATTAAGGTAACCTCCAAATTAAACACCATAGTTTATCCTAAATGCCAATAAATACAATCATCTCAGGAAACATGACAATGTGCTGTGAACCTTTACCATGAATTGATAAAATTTTTAATTCTGTTATCCAAGTAAAAGTCAATCTTAGGAATGCCAGTTAATTATCAAATTTTCTCAAACTGTGGTTCTAGCACATGATACTAGCAGGACCAGATTGATAGCATGACATTACACAGCATGAGAAGTCTGTAAATAAGCTGATTTATCCCCAACAGCAGCACTTGGACTATACAGGAAGCAAAAATTCTCTTCCATAAATCTTAAAAATATGGAAAAATACACTAAAAATAACAAAAAAGCCAAACAAAAATAAACTGAACTTTGCTATCAGACACATTAGGTAAATAGGATTATGCTAAATCTGATGGGAGAAAAAAATTAACAAATAAACAACAAACCTGTAGTATCAGCATTGCAGTACATGATCTGGATTTCAATTACAATCACTATAATATGTGATTTTTCACTGTCATGAGTAAGGGGAGATACATTTAAGGGTATGTCAATCAGAGGCATTGGCACCTCCGTGAAAACACAGTGCATCTCTCATACACAATTTCCTTTGGGGATAACTCATCAATAGTTTGGTTCCTGACTCAAGATGCAGCTGCAGAAAACAACTCTCCTGGGCCAAAGAGGGCTCTTTATGATGTGCTGCACACAGAACCAGGTCTGATTTCTCTCAGTGAAAAAATGGCAGATCATGAGCCTCAACTCTTCTGAGCCTGGCATAAAATACACTCAGTTCTATCAAGTGCAGTTCACAGCCTGGGAAGTCTGAAGTTAAACACAGTTATACACCTTCCCCAGTCTCTAGGATGAAGCCTTTTCCTTGATAATGCTTTGTTTTTAGACAAAGAATTTGCCTAGAGAACTGATCAAAGAAATGATCTGTTGGACAAGAAGATGAAACTGCATATCTTCTTTTCTGATATATTATTAAAAAGTATCAGTGTACCACACACTTCGTGTTTCTACTAAAGAATCTCACTACTCAACCAGAGATTGTTGTTGGGCTTTTTCCTCCCTTTTTAGAACTGAAACGGGTGTTAGAGGGTCTTTCCTACCTGCCTTTTTGTTAAATGTGGCTAGCTTTGAAGCAAGTATCTCTGAAATGAGGCAGATGGTGTATCCTTTGAAGTACCAGCTTATTCAAAGCAGAAGCAAAAAAGGAGAAACAGCTCTATTGCTGTTACTTTATTATGTAATGCCCTTTTAATCTCATAGGGATGACCACAGAGAATCAGAAGATTCCTCCTGCCACTGCTTTGCAAAGAGAGAAATAGAACTACAAGGAATGGGTTCAGGCTTCTCAATACAGTGCATGGAAGAAAAGCCCCATTGTAGCGATCCCCTGTCTCACAGTGACAGAGTATGAGAGCCATAATGATTTTTAAATCATCAGGAACTACACAAGTTCCTGATTTCCAGTCTAAAGAAAGAAGGAATAGTGGCAGCTATTCAAAGGACCAATCTAAAGAGACCAGAATCTGTGTTCTGTCATCAGACCTGGGCCAGCAATATCACATATTTGGCAGGTCAGTATAACCAGACCCAAAGGAAAGTAACGAGGGATGGGACAAGAGGAAATGGCCTCTAGTGGCACCAGGGGAGGGTTAGGTTGGATATTAAGAAAAACTTCATGAAAAGGGTGGTCAGGCATTGGAACAGGCTGCACAGCAAAGTGGTGGAGTCAGCACCTCCTGAAGTGTTTCAGAGATGCGCAGATGTGGCACTTGGGGATGTGGCTTAGAGGTGACTCGGCAATGCTGAGTTAACACCTGGGCTAAATTATCTCAAAACTCTTCTCCCACCTAAACAATTCCAGGATACTATGACTGAAAGATGCCAGTCCAAGCAAAAAATGTGCACGGAGAATATCAGACTGCTTTTCAGAAAGACAAAAAAGTGGCATTCTCCTAAGGATCAGTGTCCTCAGATGCTGCAATAAAAAGGAAAGACACCTGAGGAAAAATCTCTTTTGGTGACAGCAGGTTCCCAGGAGCTGAAAGTGGTGCCTGCTGGCAAAAAAATGTTAGCTTGGGATCCCAGCAGGGAACATTCAAAAACTTGCAGTGGCTAAAAGCTCCTGGTTTTGTAAACAAACAGATATTTTGCCAGCCAAATGGGGTTTTGTAAGTGCTTGCAGCTCTAATATGAAGAATCGTCTAAAAAGAGTAAACAGTGGGTGTATGCAAGTACAAAACACATCTTATTTTTGTCACTTAAATAATTAAACTGAATCTTATTGACTAATGAAGTTATTTAAAAACATAAGAGTAACATTCCAGCCAGCATAAGCAACTGTTTTTGCCTCAAGTGACATGTTCAGAGCAGTAGATTTTATTATTTCCTGATAAAATTTATTCTGTCATTTCTGCAAGCAAGTTATTTTTAGCTGACACATAAGATAGTAAAAAAATATATACATGCAAAGCTTCAAATGAAATGAATAGTGACTCATCAGTCTGAAAGTACTAACAAGAAGAGTCAATGGGATAAGGATCTGCCAATGGTGCCTTTCCTCAGTTATAAAAATACTCCAGAGTTCTCAAGTTATATGCAAAACCAGCAAAAGCAGTGCAGTGTGTGTAGCCTGCATGTCAGACTGGAAATGTCTGGTAGGTAGGAAAATGATTTCCTAAAAAGTGACACAGACATCATTTGCATATCACCCAAAAATACTCAATACTCATAAAAAGCTACTTTTAGCTGTGCACCTGCATTAGGAAATTGGCCACTCTGTCCCCCAGGAAGGGACAGGCTCAGCACACAGACAACACCAGACAGGAAAACATTAGATTGATTCTGTCCAAATAACTCATTTCTATACGACAGTATTTCGCAGATTATTATCACCCTATAGTTATTTTGCTACATTACCTTCCTGAAAAAAGTAGAATGACTGATCTTCTGTCCAAGCTTTCATCAGGAAACAACATTACAACACAAGGAAGAATTAATTACAGAAAGGATGACACTGGACTTCATTCTTGAGTCATCTTTCTATCAGGTGTTAGGTCATTTATCTTTGTATTTTCTGTGAGCTGTGAGTTTCTACAAAACCTACATGGTGGATTTGTTTGGTTTTTTAAGATACCTGGAATTCATTCTTGTGGGTTGTATGTTTGCATAAATGTCAGCTTTTTCTTTACACAAAATGGTTAAGTCATTTGACAGAGACAAGAACCCCTCTTTCCTTTTCTGAAAAAAAAAAAAACAAAACCCACAACCAAAACCAAATCATCAACCACAGAAAATATTCTGAATTGAGACACTTAAATCTGGAAGAATTAACCATCAGTTTAGCTCAGACTTAATTTCAAAAGCTAGCTAATTCACAGAGATGAAGTGACTAGAAGAATGTTATATTCTGTGAAATCCCCTGACTGCAATGTAAGCGCAAAGAGATACAATATGTTATCACAGCAATAAAGCCTGCTTTAAAGGTCGCCTTTCCCATCTGTAAGGAAAGAACTGCTATCGTTTAAAAAGACCCGAGTTACGTCAAAAACTTTTGTAATGGACATACTTTCCTCTGTAAGTATTCCAAGTCTTTATTCTTGAGACTGAGGATTTAGAAAATTTGGGGAGAGGAGCAGAGTGTGTTTTGTTTTGGAGGGGTTTTTGTGTGGTTTTTTTTCTGTTTGGTTAATTGTGGGGGTGTTACTTCTGACGTTTTTTATTTCTGTGAGGTTTTGGTTTTTTCGTTGCATTGGGTTTTCATTGTTTGTTTGGGATGTTTAAGCAAAAGAGCTCCCCCAACACGTCTGTAAATTAGTGGACTCAATGCACAAGCTTTCCTAATAAGTGATTTGCTCCAGCCCACATGCAAGTGGCTCTCAGGCCTCTGCCCGACTTCCACCACTACACCCATTTCTCTCTTGTACTGGGGAAGCCCAGACCGGACCCCTGGGGACCCCAGAGGTGCTGCCAGGTCTCTTTCCCTGCTGTTCACCCTCCCTGTTAATGCAGCCCAGCACACAGTGGCCTTCTCTGTCCCCAAGGCAGACTGCTCAGTTCCCCGTCCTCCAGGACACCCCTCGTGTCCCTCTCTCCTGCAAAGCTGCTTTGGAGCCTGCTGGCCCCAGCCGAGCTCTGCGTGGTGACTCCACCCCACACACATCGGCTGCTTCTGAATTTCACCAGGGTTCTGTCACACCTCGTCTCCAGATTAACAGCAGCACCATTGCTTGGTAGGAACCATTACCTTGGATTTAGTCTCAAACTAGCAGAGCACCCTGTTCATTCCCATCAGTCAAGCTGGTAAGAAAGATTTTTCTCAGCACTGGCCCTTCTACTGCAAGATGCTGCTGCTACCAACCAGCTGCACCTCTGTATCTGCCAGTCCTGCCAATTTTCCACATACCCAGCAGTCCTTAACCCAAACCGTGCCCAACCGTCTTGGCTATGAGGATACACCTTGTCAGAAGTCTTGGTGCAGTCAGGAAAGCTTCATGAGAACAAGTAGCCTCTGAGAGCTACCAGGCTGATCAGGACAACTGAGACTGGTGGCTGCTCCCTCCTGCAGCCTCCCCACATCCTGCACCTTGGCCTTCTGGAAAGGGAAATGTTTTCTCCCCCTTCCCAGTTATTAGGAACCCTCACCAATCACCCAAGACTTCCTGTTGTCAAGAATTACAAAATCAGGTATGTAAAACAACCTAAAAACCCCACCTTAAGGAAAATAATCTATTTACGTAACTCCACAACCTACAATCTCAGAATCAAGTTAATACTCAAAAAGCATATATTCTTAGTTTTCCACAGTTTTTTCCTCACTCAATCTACTTGCCAATTGTCAGTGATGCTTTTTTCTATGCTCCCTCTCCTTTTTCTTCATTTACTGAAAACTTGATAAGCAGACAGAAATGCCAATGCAAGTATTTAATTTCCATATCGGGAGCAAATCTTCGTGTATGCAATGAAGATTCTCCAGGGTTTTGTTTTTAACAACTGTTTTAAAGAGCTACAAACTTCACTCCCAAAAATTTCTAATCATTGTTGCTGCTTATATAAATACCTGACATTGAAGACATTCTTTCAGAGTATATTATCAGAGAGGCAAAAACATTCTGCTGAAAAAGTGCAGAAAGTATTTTTCAGTCCTCACCAGTTCCTCATTTAGTAACCTCTGTGATTCTTTGAACTGCTGGGATTCACTTTAGTCAAACAGAAAAATAATTAATTTAAAACTAATGAGCAAAACCACCTGTTTGATACCTGACAGTGAATAGTATTTATTTGTATTTGCATCTTAGACACCCTCCCACCAAACAGCACTTCTATCACTTGCAGTCCTTTGCACACGGAGTGACTGACGAGATGAATCAATACCCAGTGTCACACCTTTCTCACAAACAGGAAGAGAAGCAGTCTATCAGACACTCCTCTATGGCTTTATGAATCAAACCATGTGTGGCTTTATGAATCAAAGCTGACACCTGAAATTGCACCAAGAATTACAGACAAAGACAACGCAGTTGTCAGACAAATGATTTAAGACATTAACCGTAGCTCTCCCCATTTGATAGGCAGGAAAGCAGTTCCAGTGTGCAGATGTACACATTAAACAGCAGCTTAACCACCTGCTTGAGGCTGTTTACTCTAGAGCACAGATTCCTCCATCATAATCAAAAATAAGTCCTAAACCCACACAGTCTTAATAGGTGAAGCAAACATAGCCAGGTTATATCAGCCTACACCTTATTGACTATTCTAAGCAAGCAAAGCATTTAACTTCAGTTAACAGCAATGTGAAACACTGGACAAACTCAGTTAAAGTTACACCCAGTTCATTTCAGACACAGAACTGCACCTTAAGAATGCTCTTCAGTGTCTCTGTGCTAACTTGATTCAGCAAAGAGAAGAGCAACACACTGTGTTGCTGAGATGTGCCCACTGTGAATTGCTACAGTCAGTTCTACAGCGGCTTTTGGAGCCAGGGAAGAAGATAAAACACCTCTGCATACAAATCATATTTAAAAGCCCCCGTACAATACTCATTGCCCTTCAGCACTATACTGATACTTAAGCAAAATATCAGCAGGCCAATTAGATAGTACAGTGTATGAATTGCATTAATACAGCAAGATCACAGATGACTTCAGTAAGTAACTGAGAGGATGGCATTGCCTTCCTTCTCCCATATATTATCATCCACACTGATGTGATCAATTGAGACTGAAAAGTAAAAAAATCTCTTCACCTCTTTTTCAGTGAAAACTGGCTTTGTCAGAGATGATGAACAACATGTACCTCATTTCTTATTAACAACACGTTTGTAATGTGAATTTAGGAAGTTGTGATATCTGTGACCTCCCACAGGTCATTTGTAACTATGTCTCCTATGAGTTATGAGCTCTTGCCATCCACGGACTAACTTCAATCTGGTGACAGTAATGAGACAAATATGTATTAGCTTCATGCCTCTGAAATTGTAATGCCCCGAGTGAATCCCTGACATTTACTATTTGCAATTTCCCCTCATGTAAAATGCAGTGTAAAAAACAACTGAAACGCAGGAACGTGTTGGCAAGTAATTTCAACTTCATAGCGACTCATTAAAGTTAAAACATAGTCTTTTCCAAATCACTCAACGAATAAAATTACCACATATAAAAGGGGATGCCATATCCAGTAATATCACGTTCTATGACTCCGACACCAATCTTTTGTCACTTATTCCTAGATTTGCTGCAAACACTTGAAAAACTTTTTCACTTCATGTTTATTTTGATCATCTTCCTGATCTTTTGTTGGACTTTACTGGGCCCACACAACTTTCAGAATGACTCATTTCACTGCATTTAGTGAATTTTTTCACATGCAGATGGCTGCAGGTGCTCTGTACTTTAACTTATTGATAAAAATCAAGATAAATCCTCTATTAACTGAACCTTCCCAACCCCAAAGACACTGCATTTTTGTTACACAGAAACAACTCATCCCAACACCCACTATACCATCTCAGAATTCCCTAACTAGGAGCAAAACATCTATTTACAGTGACTCTAAAAAAAATCTTCACAGTCTATTGGGTAAACAACACTTATTTTAAAAACCCTTATATTATAATACATAGTTTGAAAACCAGAACTAATATTTTGTCTGATGGACTGTAATGGATCCTGAAGAAATAACAGGTATCTTATAAAGTATCTTTATATATAATTATGTGATGACTTGATGCTAAAATCATACCAGATACACATAATATATCATCAATCTACAATTACATAGGAAATTTCAGTGTCCTATTCTAGGCCACCTGTCAGTAATTATGGAGTATTTCTCAGCTCACACTAAATAATATGAAATTGTTAATGTCTGCAAACATTTCCCAGTGCATTCCATTTGGTCCAGACTTTCTATTCATAATTTAGGCATAATTTTGTACCTCCCAGCAGGGAGTACAAGATCATGACTTCCTTATGAAATGTACTTCCTGATGCACAAAACTCTTTTCCCCAATCTCAATTCTGTATGAAAAGCTGGGATGTTTGTTGTGCAATTTCACTGTATGATGCTTTCACATTTACCTGATCATTCTGAATATATGGAGTGCCTGTACTTTTTCAATCCATGCTGGAGTGAATAAGACCAGTGAACACTACAGACAACCTGGCCCATTCCTGCCCACTCCTCCTGCATACCAGTCTCTCTTTCCAGGCAATAAATACAAGCCTAGAAGGAAAGTATTAGTCTGAAGATTATGGCCTTTTGAAATTGGAAAGATTAGTCATAGATTTCTGTAAATACTCTGTTGTCCAAATAAACATTACAAAAGATTGCAAGGTGACACAGTACAGGCAAGTGGTGCTTAGGGCTGAAGTTAACAGGTCTGACTTAACACAGTCACCACACACCAAACTACACACACACCACAGAGAACAACTGACGATAAATCAGATGTCAAATCAGATGCCAAAAGAAATTAAAGGTTGAAATATGAAAAACAGTTTGACATGAATGCTCTGCAATTAACAACTAAATGATGTTTGGCACACTTCTGCAGGTAGAATTTTACAAGGCGCTATTACCTGGCATGTATAACAATTAAGGGACTATTTGAGCCCTATTTAGGATCTTCCCTAACATTTCCCTCAGAATTTCAATATTTTCTTACAGAGTGCTGAGAATAACAGAGCACATGAAGTATTTTGTAAAGAAGCCTGTAGATCTCACTGCAGCAAAGTGAAAAAAGAGATCACCAACCATCCCAACAACAAATACAAGCTGGAGGCTCACTGGAGTATTCTGCATTTTCCCCCACAGTACATAAATCATGCAATTACAGTCTCCAAATTGAAATCTTGTGAAATTAGCTAAAATGCACAACTTTCAAAATATTTATCCAGAATTTAACATAAAAGACTCGCAGATAAGCTGGTTGAGAAGTCCAACCTGTCTTGCCAACCTCCCCTCAAAATGCACCTTTTCAGAATGCTGGACTATCTTAAAAGTGGTAACTGGAAATTCTACTCAATAAAAGAAGAGAAAAGGTTTTTCCCCTAGTTAATTTGAATGACCAAATAATATTTACTAAAATAAAAGTACACACAGTTCACTGTACTTAAGTTTGGAATATTGTGCATCACAGAGGTAATTTAGCAATATTTTGCAAGCAGTACTTTGATCCAGAAGTACTTAATTGCTGGAGCTTTCAGAGACAATTACTTCAAAAGACTCTCCAGTTACCTTCACCATGTTATTTTTAAAGCTATTCTTACATTTGAAATGCAGTTTCTTCCTAACACATAAATCAGTTTAACCATGCTGCAATTGCTTCCTTTTTCACACTACCCTTTTATTTTGCCCGGTGGAGGAGGTAAACCTGATACAAAATGTCTCAATAAATAGAAGAAGAAATTCCTGTTAGCTTTGATATTGATGGAGACAATGCCCATTGTCACTGGTTTAACTATTGCTGTCCGTGGTCTCCGGGGCTCCCATGTGGAAGCAGCTGTGAAAAGAACCATAATAGAACAATTATAGAAAGAGACAAGTCTATAAAATGTGAGGATTTGCAATGGTACAACACTTTGTGATGACGTCCAAAACCCCAATCAGGGCACTGACTGGGTCTAAATGTTTCAACCATACAGGATATCAAAACAAGCCAAGCAAATTTTAACAGGGTAGCTCAGAAAAGGAAAGCCCTGTTCACCTCAGCAGCTACAGCTAAGATGATAAAACACAATGGAACTCAGCTATGATTTTTTCCCTAATGTTTGTATATAAATAAATCTATGTGATATAATCATATATTTTGGGACAAGGAGCTAAAAATTGACTTGAATATTTAAGAGAAAAATGACGTCTTTTTTAGATGGCTACCTAAGTCAAGGTACATAAACCATATTAATTTCAGTATTTATTATCTTCCAGCAGAGTTTTGCAATTTTTGCTCCCTCTTATACTACTTCATCTCTAATTCTTGTATTCTTTACAGTGAGGAGAAACACTAGAAAACATGGCTGTGTCTTTGAAGTTTGCCTCAATTTATTCTGCTTATTCTCCATATTCAATAATGACAACGTCTTGCTAGATACATTACAGTGCTATTTTAATGGGAAGAACGAAAATATTAACACTGAGGTATTGTACAAATACACATATAGGCTTTACTTAAGTTTGTTCTTACTGGATAAAAATCCCATTTCAAGCAGGGATTAAGAAAATAATAGAAGACCTAGGAAATTCTCAAAAGAAAAAAAAAAGTTATAATGACTAGAGTGTTCATATATGCGTACAAATATTATAAGTTATTATTGTCTGTAATTCTTATCAAAAAGAAACCCATTCAATAAAGTATTAAAAGCAAAAAGTAGATATTTTCAGGCTCAGAAGAAAAACTTCCATGGAGTGATAAAAGATCAAAAGCTTCTGAGTCACAGTGTCTGGTATCTAGGTAACCACAGATCCTGGCAACTGCATTTCTTTATTTATTTGTATGATTAACAAGGAGATATCTGAGTGCCTTAATCCCCAAGACGTCTCCCCACCTACCACTGCTAATTGACTGATTTGCTGCAGCCCACATTGGATATGAATCTGGGGATAAACAGTAGTAACAAATATCACACTTACAGAACTCAGAAAATCTTCAATACATTGCATAACCTGGGTTATGGGCGGGAAACTCGTTCAGTTATTATCATTAAGCAATCATTTGAAGACTCCAGTAAAAGTAATGCTTTTTCTGATTTGATTCAACTTGTATTTGGCTATTACTCTAAACCTAGCATTTGCCTTCTCTGGAGGACAGTCACATCAGATCTGAAAATTCCTAGTTTCACAGCATTCTAAAATACTTATCTACTCATGCCTAGCAAATTTTATCATTTTCAGTTCCCTTTAGACTTTAAATTTGGAACCCTATCAGTATTTAACACAGTTTCTCAGGTCCTTTAAAAGCCCATAAACCTGAAAAACAAAATGGTCTGCATACTGTCTCAGATGAGGAGTTTTTCAAATGTCTCGCAGTACCCTGTTACTAATATTCTACCATCAGCACTAATGTTCATATAGAGTAAGGCTGCACTTTTCTCCTTTTTCCTTTTAATAAAATTTTCCTTAAATAATTTACTGATTTCTACCTAGAATATGTTACTGAGAAGGTCTCAGAGCATGTGTGCCCTCTCTTATTTTAAGTGATTTTAGTCCTATCCTAAATTAGCCCTTAATTTGCTTTCATTCACTTCAGAGGAAAAAAAAAAAACAAACAAACTAACAACCCACCATGTGATGGTCTTTTTCAGTAGATTTCATATATCTGTTTTGCCTGTGAGTAAATCAATTGATATAATTACATGTAATTTTTTTTCCCTATAATACTCCATCAAACAACTCCAGCAAGAGACTGGTCTTGGAGAAAAATACTTGGAAACATGAAACTATTTTACTGCAGCATGTAGTCTCCAGTGTAAAGGGCTGTTTACCCTTGCTAGATGAAGGAAAACTGTATGAGAAAAAATTCAAATATACAAATATGAAAAAATTAACCTTCTAGATCTTGTTAGTTTTCAGACCTCATGTATTATCACCTATTGCCTGTAATAGTAACCTTGACCCAATTTTACAGGGAAAGCTAGAGTTCATGAAGTTTAGGGAGGCAGTGTTCAGCCAGCTTCATGAATTTAGGACAGAGCATTGCTCTGATTTCTTGGCCAAGTTCATCACTTAGCCAAGCTACATAATGAGGCCACCAGCAACACTTTTTTTATTTTAGTATTTGAATCAAACTCACAAATTCAGTTCCAAGTTTAAGTTCATAATTGCCTACAAAGGGTTTGAATCTAGCCCTCCCTCTCAGCAGCCCACCCCTTCCTGCCCTCATTACCATTATACAACCACTTAACGAGATCGCTTATCCATGCTGCCTTGCTTTAACTTCCATATCAATCCTACTCAATTCCCCTTACCTATTAAAAATGCAATTAACATCTTAAATAACTCATATATATGTATCTGTTGCTGTGCTTTCTCCTCTGCACTTCTGTACAATTGCAAGTTTTCCCTGGTGAGTCCCAGCCCCACCTCGCACCGTTACTGCTTTATTCAGCATGAAGTGCTGTATGATCTAACTTGTTCCAGCCATTTCCTTCTGGGAATATAACTTCATATAATACCACCCTGATGTTATTTTGGCAGTCTCAAACTTTGTATTCAGTATGCTGATCAACTGTTTGAACAATGGACTCATTGTCTTCAAGGTGACAATTCCTCTCTGGATATCAAATCCCCAAAGTTACTTAGGGACTACTGAACACGTCTCCAGTTTTTAATCCATGTTAAAGATGGTGATGTCTTTCTGACCTGTTTCTGCTCCTTCCAGTCCCTCAGTAATGGATTTCCTATGTGGATAAACAGAGATTTCTTTCCTAAGGAAGTAGCTGCAATCCTGGTTTAGCACTTCATGTGCACTGCCCTGAAATTTCTCATCCTGAATTTTCTCATCTTCATTTTTTTTCCTGAAGTAAGAGACACTGAACTCATCTGTAGTGTTCATTAGGAAAAAGACAAATTTTTTAGGTTGTCCTCCAGGTTCTGTTCTGTAATCAACATGCCCAGTGCAAGTTTTAAAGGCCTCTTAATCACAGCAATATCTAGGTGCTTCAGACAGACACCAAGATAAAACTGGAAACAAATTCTAGGTTCAGCAATGTTTGGGCACAGCAGCATCAACTGTTCAATGGCAAGATAGGTTTGTGCAGCACTTTTCTGTGGGGCATTTAGTTAGGATATCTGAAAAACTTCTCTTTGCCCCTTTCAGAGCACTGGCAGATGAAGATTTTACCTTGTGTATTCCAGATGGGTCTGGAAAACAGAGCAGTGGACAGCTTCCCTTTACTGTGCCTCCTGCCATAGCAAGATAAGCTCCAGGGAAGGTGTAGTTATTTGAGAAAATGAATTGCTCAGCTTCAAGAAAACAGTATGAAATATCAGAGATGCTCCGGTAAAACACAAAGAAAAAAGAAAGGAAAAAAGGAGAAAAAGAAAAACTCAAACAAAACCACCTCCACGCACACAAAGCTCATTCAAATGCAGTTTTGTCAAACAATTTATCCACGGACAAAAGCCAAGTGTGGATTTTCAGGACAGTTCAGAACACAGAGTGCATACTGACTAGGAACCAGGGGTTATCCCTCAGTGTAAACACTAAAGTAAATATCAGGAACAAAACCAGGATTACTTTCAAACCCAGGTTTCAGCATTATCAAGTCATCTTACAAAAGCACTCAGAACCAGCAAACTGAGCCACTTTGCAAAGTAAAAAACCCCAAGCCTTCATTTCAACCTCAGGAAGACTGCAGTTGGGCTGCCTTGAGTAATTTTTAAAACAATACCAAAAATATTCCAAACCCTCATTAGATGTGGCTTTGTGAATTGCACAGAGAGCCAATACTGCTGAGGAGCAAATCTGGATGGTAATCACAGACTGCAGAAGTAAACCTGTACTTTCATTTCATTCCTATTATAAACTTTTTACATGAGATACTACTTCACACGGGTTTGTTTTGGTTTCGGTTTATTTGTATTTTTCCCCCTCTCCTGCTTTCATTCATGAATTCTGATGGGACTTTCTGACACTTCTGATGTCACCAAACTCCACAGAGGTTTCAACACAGAAGATGGATTCAGTGGAGCTTACTGAACTTACAGAGTAACTCCAAAGTAGAAAAATCTGAAATAAATCCATGTGAATCTGCAGCAACACCAATGAAAACTAAAAAGTGCAAAATGAGAAACTGATAGGAAGTATTTAGTGCCACTCAGATATTGAAAAGGATTAGTTATGACTTCATGTTTTAGTAGGCCAAAGATAATTTCTCCTATCTGTGAACTGCACCTGATACAACATTACCATTGTACCTCAGGCTACACTGGGCTTGATTTTATTATGCAGTGATTTAGGTATCTGCTTTATTTCTGTTCTACTGTTGTTCAGCTGATTCATAGAGCTTACAGCTCCAACAGCCCTTGGAAAAGAAGAGATCAGAAGTGTACTACAGGATGTGCACTAGTGCACTTTAAAGGATATACATGAATTTGAAAAGGGTGCTCCATGGCTCAAGGGACGTGACAGAACTTTCTGCAGAACTTTCAATTCAGTCCCATTGCCTCTCCTCACACCCCGATCTTGTCCTATCACAGAGCTCACTTCCCCTTTCTTCTGTTTAAGATGCTTTTGGTATTTAATAATAAATATGTTGTTACCTATTGCCTAGACTAAAATGTTGTTTATCACTTCCCTTTGGCATGACTGTCCTGTATTTTACTTCACAACAGCAACTGATTCAACTTCTCATCCTCTTTCTTGTTTCTGACCACAACAACATAGTACCAAAAAGTTTAAAAAAAATATGCCTCACAATATTCTGATTGCTATTTGACTTGGAGGATGGGGAGAGCAAAGGGCTGATCTGCACTTTTAAAAAATTATATAATGATTATTAATGTGACAACATCCCTCTATGTTTTCTTGTTTTCTTTGATAGTTAAACCAGCAACAAACTCCTACACTATCTTGTAAATTCATGTAAATTAGATAGTAATTAGGTAGTAAGATGGTTCAGCACTTCCAAAAGTTTCTCTGCAGATAAGAAGACTGAAGTGAGTGAAACTCCATGGACAGTAGTCAGGATTTTCTCCACACTGTTTGCCAAACAATTGTCCCTGATATGCAGTGCAAATTTAGTTCATTTCTTGTGCTTTGGACCCTTGTGATTTAATATGTCAAAGGTCTCACACCCGATTATGAACACTTTCAGTCCTTGATTAAGTATCTCTGTTTTGTTATTCAAATTCACACAGCAGTATGTAAACTTCTTGGAAATACTTTTGCTGGGGGGAAAAAAAAACCAAAAAAACAGCCCAACAAAAAATCAAACTCAAAATCAGAACTTAAAATAGCACATCTCCTGCTGGATTTTAAGAGAAGTTAAACCTGAATTCGATTTAAAGAAAAATGCAATAAACCTCATCATACTGTATTTAAAGCTATTAAACACAGATTTCCATTTATATATTCTTGAATATTAGCAAACCACTTAGTGACTGGACACATCAGTATTTTATGCCTTTTGGATTCACTGAAATAACCAATATTAGCAAGACATGAAATGAATTTATTTTAGCACTGGCAAACAGAAAAGCTAATTAGTGGCAACAATTTACTTCAGAACAGGATTTTTATGATTTGCTGGGTTATGACCTATAATTAAATGCATTTTATGTGTTTTTTCCACCAAGATAATTGATATAATGCATGAGGCAAGATGCTTTAGGGCCATTTCTTTCTTAAAATGCAATTAAAAATAAACCACACTGCCAAAGATAGAATGTGTTGGACATTTTGAGGCTCAGAATCTTTATGTCAGTGTTATGTGGTTAATGAAAACAAAAGAGAGAAGAATGAGGCAATTCCTTTAAAGTAGCACTGATGAAATCACACATTTCCATAGAATCCCATATGCTTGTAATTTAACCCAAATAAGCCTAAAACATTAAGAATAATCAACTTGCACAACAGCACTTTTAAAACCCACTTGTCAACTTAGTGTTTTCAGAAAGACCTGAGCACATCACCTGAAAAGATTGCACCAGTCCAGGGGATTTTCATTCAATCTTAAGAAATATTGCATTTCCACTGAAGATGTCTTGGGAACAGACAGAAACTATACAGAATTTTAAATCACCAAAAAAACACCCTTTAAAATTATTCAATCTGAAGGCTTAATTACATAATTGAGAGCAATAAAAAAATTAGGCCTTCTTTAAACTTGTATGCTAACAGCATACAAAGATAATTTTTTTTTAAAGCAGCAAAGAAAGGTTGTGCATTTACTGAAGCTATCACTGTGACAGTCTCTAAAATGTGTTATTCCTGCCTTTAGCATCAGTATAAACCGGTTTAGGTTCTCTTCAACATGATTTGTTTATAATACTAGTTCATGCTCTGATAACATTCAGCAGGTAATATTTCCACTATTTTCAGGAACAGCTACTGTGTTACTGAGAATAACTGCAACTGACAGAACGACATGGGAGACTTAACTAAACTTGAAATGAAACAGGAAATAAAAGGAAAAGTGGGAGTCATAGGTTCAGAGAACTAAATTGATACAAATGTGAAAAAATATTTAAGTTGGAATGTGGCATAAAAAATGATAGGACACTTTCATTTGATGCCCATTGTGGTCTTCAAAGTTTTCAAATGTTTCAAAACAGTAAAGAACTAAGCAGATACAGAATCATATCGTCTAAATTTCAATTTTCAAATCACCCATTATTTTCTTGGAATGGACTAGGTTTTCAAACTCAAGTTAAGATTGGTACTAACTAAGCTAAAACAGGTTTTATAACCCAGCTGAAAAGAAAAGCCTGACTTTAAACTCCTCAACAAAAGAACATTTCCTGCACACTTGATAAAGGTGTATTAAGAACTACAATATGAAATTCAGGTGTGTAAAATACCATGAAGGTGGACGACACCAAAATTTTTTGAAGACTACATCCGTCAGAAAAATAGCACTCAAGTCAGACAGAAAAGTCAATGTTACCAGGCTTTACCATAAGCACACAAATAGATTTAATATGAAACTAATTTCAGAAGAGCATACATTTACATTAGGACAATATTGTAAAACTGATGTATTTGAGGTTTTTTTTTCTGAAACCTCTTCATGAGAAGTAAAAGGACACAAAGTGGTGCAGCTGTTGTGGGTGAAGTGTCCCTGTAGCTCCTCCTTGTCCTGTGTAACCAGCACTGCGTTAGCTGCCGCTGGAGCAGAGCTGACCCCTGCCGTGGATTTGGGCTCCTTCTGGGGGCTCCCGTTCCAGAACTGCTCGCTAAAGGCACATTGCCAAGGGTGGTGTCTTGGGGTGACTTTGTGATGTGCATCCCCTATCGCCACTCTATGCCCAGAAGATGAATCCTGTGCCTTTCTGTGCCTTTAAGCCTGGGTGCGAGAGAAAAACTGAGCGAACTTTTCAAAACAATTGCCCAAGGACACACACAGATCTCTCTGGGCTCTCGGCAGCAGGGAGTGTGGAGGAAGCAACCTTGCTTTCCAGCCAGCTCTCAGCTCTTTTCTCTGGAGAGAGTTTTCCTGGGACTTTTGGGTTTTTTTTTCCTTTCTTCTTCTCTTTGGGACTGTTTTACAACATCGGACCACACCAGGGGAGAACTTCTTTTCCAAGGCCTCCTGGAAGGGGCCCACCAACCCAGCTCTGAGGAGGAGAGAGGCCACACCCAGAGAAGGACTCTGAAATCTGCCCAGGTTTCCCTCCACAGCGAGAGATTTTATTATTTAGCATTATTATCCTTTTCTGTGTGTTTGTTAAATAAATAGTGTTTATCTCTTTCACCTTCCTTCGAGGAAATTCTTTTCTTTTCCCCAAACCTGGTGCAGGGAGGGGTGGTGGTGCCCTGCCTTCCCTCAGAGGATATTCTCCTCTAATTTTGGCCAAACCGGCACAGGTGGCTTCGAGTCAGCCACCACACACAGACAGTACCCGAGCAGAGCTCCTGGGTCCTGGAGCCCAGCAATAACTGCAGCCACAGTCCCCCAAACACCTACATTCTTGCATTTTGGCAGGGAGAACAACCGTGAATGTAAGGGACAAATGCAAAGACAATATTGCTGCAATGGAATCCAGTTGCAAAGACAGAAGAGTAGGGACATTCTCACCAATATCCATCCAGGCACAGACAAATGGCCAGTAATCAGCAACATCCATTCCTAATAACCTGCCTCCCTCTGATCACATAAACCACTCATCTTCTTATTCATTAAACAGTTTTTCCTGATGGGTAATTAACTGCCAACTGACAGAGCTCAACAAGGGCTTTGTTTGGGTTTTTGTTGTTTGTTTTTTGTGGTCCCACCTCCTGCCCCAAAGACAGAAGTTGATATTACCAGTTAATACTATTGCCCTCATGGATACAGCAAGCAAGGCGTTAGTGCAGGCATCCTTTTGCCTTCTGTCCACTCGCTTTCTAAGAATACCTTGGATTTATACAGAAATTTTGACGAATCAAACCATTATTTTATAGTGGAAAAGTGTCCACAGCAGTTAAAATGAAAGCAACAAGTTAGTTGAGTTACTGTAAACCATGTAAAATTTTCAAACTCATTGTGATTTTAACTTTAATACAAAATAAATGTATACAAAAGAACCCCCTAAATAAACACATGCTATACTAATTATTTCTTGATAAAAAATAATTAACAGATCAGTTGTCAAAGGGTACTGCAATACTCTCCACATGTAAATATTCTCTTTATACATCAAACCACTCATCACCTCACTGAACAAGAAATATATGTTACACTTACTGCCAAAATTTTCAAGTCATGAGGACCCTGATAATAAGTTAAGTGATAATTTTTTCTATAAGCAACACATAAATAAAATTATCTTTTAACATGTAGCTATCAGATCTTCTCTTTATTTCCTTACAATGGAAGAATGAATTAATTGAATGCTTTTATTTTGACAGAGAACCTCCTCATCCTCTCTCAGCTTTCTTCTCACTTGTGAAGACGTCTTAGCCCCCCTCTGTCAACTTGAAAGCTCTTACTGTCACCAGCCAGAAAGAAAACACCTCACTGTGTG
The DNA here is from genome assembly GCA_013397915.1 of Daphoenositta chrysoptera. Classification (NCBI taxonomy): domain Eukaryota; kingdom Metazoa; phylum Chordata; class Aves; order Passeriformes; genus Daphoenositta; species Daphoenositta chrysoptera. Next base: position 1,405,740 of record VZRO01007446.1, on the reverse strand, counting down.
TGAGGACTGTCGTATGCCCATGGATTTGGCTGTCAAGCACTGAAAAGTACTGTCACTCAGTGTCAGAGGACTAACAAAGCAATTATCAAAAAACCCACATTCATGAAGCTGAAGACATGCAGATTAAAATGAGACTCAGACAAATCTAGCTAGAAATCTCTCTCCAGACTAAAAAGGTGTGACTTTCATGCAGATTCCACAAAGCCTTGTTTTTTAGGCTACATGAACAAAAGAACCCCCAAAAGCCCTGTTCATTATTTAAGACTTGGTAAGTATTTGAAATGCTATTTCATGGGAAATCTTATTAAACCAGCAACTAGAAAAACATCATTTTCCTATTGCCAGCTATATGGGCTAGAAAAGTTATCATTTTGATGGCTGGTCAGGGTAAAAAAAAACTAGTCTAAAGAAGCCAAATACATGGAGGATGGTGAATTTTAAAAAGGCTGAATTTTCTATGAAAAGAAGTCCAGATAGGCAAGCAGGTGTGTCAAACAAGGAAATGCAAGATAAGACCACTAAAACCACACAGAAGATTGCAGCTACTGAGAATACAGTATTCAGTTGCTCAAGAGAAGTGTTCACAAGGAAGAGTATAAAACTCCTAATGAAGAAAAGCAGAGAACTGGAAAAGAGCAACCGAACAACATTGACATTCATCTGTTCTAAGGAGCAGCAAAGGACGATCCTTTCACACGTGTGACAATACAATCAGCTTTGCCAATATGACACATCCTTATGACATATTTCAGATTAAATAACCATTTCATACTCCATAGTACCTTTCTTAATTGGTCTCTCTGCACACTTTAAACCTGCCTAAACAAATCAACTCACAGAGAGGGGGTTACTTTCTGACAGGTAAGTCAGGTTAAAAGGAAGTCCTTAGCCTAAAAAACCAAACTTCTCCTTAATTTCATTAGAAAGGACAAACAAACAGTGTGTTTCACAGTGTTAACATTTTTAGTTTTGGTGTAGCTCTGAAAAAAACCCCAGAAGTATTTGCACAACTGTGAATAGTTCTCACTTTTTAAATCTGTGCTTATTTAACATCACGACATGGAAAGAGCAGAAGGGATGGTTTTCTGGATGCTGGGAGGAGAACTGTTCTGAATTGATGAAGATAACTCATGAACTAGAGTCATCCATTTTGAAAGCACTTTTTTTTCCCGCTTGCTTGTATTTTATCCTAGACATAGTAAGACTCCTTAGACTTTTTGAAATGCATTTAGGATTGTCTGCTCCCAATTTCTTATCACTATTTCATTGAAAACTGTTATAATCTTTGAATCATTGTTTGAAAGTCATCAGATATGTATCCAGAGACATCTAAATCTTAGGTTGCTGCCAGGTGCTCAGTAAAGTTTTAAAATTTCACAAATTCCACCGTGACACATCAGGCTTTTACATTAACCTTGAAAGCAGTGGTGCACCAGGACAGGAAAATCATATGTCAAGAGTCTGAACACTGTTCAGTCTCAGACATGCCAAACACTAAAATCCGAGAAACATGCAGGTGGAAAAAGTGGTATAAAATGTACTGTATGGTTTTGATAAATAAGACATTGCACTATCATTGGAATACCTACAAATAACCAATTTGCAGATATATTTAGGTGAGCAGTCTGTAGGGTTTACGAGAAATGCCAAAAAAAAGATACAAAAATACCATCATGATTTTTTCCTTCTCCTGTACTCAAAAAAAAAACCAAAAACACTAGTCGTTGAAAATTAACTGTCTTTTAAGATATTTCTAATTACATTTTAAAACTCAAAATTATATATAAAAGTCTCAATCTCTTTGTTCTACCTCTTGTAAATTATGCTATGTTTGGGACATTTACTGGCTGAAGGGTTGCAAAAGGAGAATTGGTGGCTGCATCTTCCAATATAGTGTATTCTTTACTGCCCATATCTTTTTCTTTCACTCACTTTTCACTTACTGGTTTCTAAGTTAGAGTGGTGCAGCTTCAGGAAAAAACAACACGAATGACACTTCCCTCCAGTGTCTCATGTATTGGCACAGGCACTAAGAACAGCAGAAGTGGTCAGAGAAAACGAAAAGGTGACTCAATTGGGAAAAAGCTAATTTCAAAAACAATAAAAAAAAATAGAAAGCTTTCAGCTGAAGTCAGTCACAAGCCAACACAATCCAGAACTGCACATATACGATGCTTTTCCAGAGCTTTGCTGAAATCCTGGCCAAGTTGGGGTTTGCCCAGCTTGTGTAATTTCCCAGCAGGCTGCATTTAAAAGTTATGTCACCCTCCAAGTTGTCTCTGGTGACAAATGTTTCCATAAATGCTAACAGACTTCAGTGCTACTTCTTATTTTGTCCGTGTGTGCAAGAAGAAAATGTTCAGGTCATGAAAGTGATTGCTCAGAGCCCTCTCATAGATGGAGGGACAGCAGTGGAAAGCAAGGCAAGCAGTTGTTATTTAAAGGAACTCCAACAATTAAGTCTTCCTCAGATGCTTGATAACATAAAAGCGATTAGAGGAAAAAAGCATTTACAACCATACACATTCAGATTTGCCTTTTTCTTAAGTGTGAATGCCATTTACATGCCGAGGGTTGAATTACTATGCTCAAAAGAATAATTTCATTCTTTTGGTTGAATATTTCAGTAATGTAATTTTGTTTAAAAAAAAAATTAAAAGTTGCTTTCTGTTTTAACAGCCATAATTATATTTGGCAAAAAAGTCCACAGGAAAGGTGTGTGCCCTTTTTAAGAAAAGCAATTACTCTGCTCTGGGTTAAATCATTTCACCTGCTGTGAAACATTTAAAATCTCTTTTGCTACTGAGCACAGGTAGTTGCTTAATAGAAGGGTCATGCAGGCATTCACAAAAACACTTCTTTCAAAACAGCAAAAGTCTGCCAATAGTAGGTGCATTCAAAAATTTGTTTTTGTATAATTTTAATTGCCAGTAGAGTTGTAAATCTTTTGTAATGATAAAAGTTGAGGGACACTCAAGAGCTGCTAGAAAGTTCTGCAAAACCAATTTGTCTTAGAGGTTTTTAAAGAAATCATTCATGCTATTGTTAAGAGATTGGTGAAAAAACCTCCGAGCACACAACTCTAACAGATGTAAATGTACCTCCTTTACGATTAGTGATACCATTGCTCCAGCACACAGCTTATTCCTCTGCCTCTACCAGAAAATCCGTGGTTACCGAGCACTCTCCATGGTTTTCCCCAGCATCTCAGACCTGACTTTCAGGGACACTGGAAATTACACAAACCCGCACTCAGACACACAGACAAGTTCCTCTTCCAGGATGAATTCCCTGTATGATACTGCATAGATGGAAAATCTTTAGCCCTGATCTGCCTGCAAGCAAACACGTCTCAGGAGCAGGTCCAACGCTTAGGTCAGAGTCTCAACACTCTGCAGGACAGAAGGTGCTCCTCAAAGCACACAGCTCACTGGTCAAAGCAGATGGATGCCTCTAGAAGGTCTGGCAATTTCCTTTCTTTTGATTTGAGGCTTTGCCTCACTAAATTTAGGCCTAATCAAGTATTTTCACTTGTTAAGTTCTGCAAAATAGCAATATGTTGAAATTAAATATTTGAACACTTCTAACCAGTCAAAAACTGCAATACTTGAACCAGAAAGGTGAGAAATTCAAGCCTGAGGCCGAGGCCTTGAGCAGTGAAGACACTGGATGGGGCAGAGGAGCAGGAAATGGGGCACAGACTCAGCACTGGCCACAGAAACCTCACCAATAATCGGCTGAAGGAATGCGGATCTGCAGCTTGACAAAAGTGGTTTAGCAGTAACAAAGACAAGAATAAAAAAGAAAATTTAGGACATGTAACAGCAACGGAAACAACACGCAGCAGTGGACAATAAAAGATACAACTCCATCACCTTGTTGTGCACAGTTTGGATCTGTCACTGGTTGTACCCAGCATGTTTTAGGTGTGAGGTCTGACACCCATTTCATCAGCTCTGGTAAGGGAGAGCGCGGTGTGCAGCAGGGAGTCAGCGGCTTGGAGCAGTGTGTGAGATGCAGCTACTCTGAAGAACTTGTTCACAGTTCCTTCAGGACTGCCTAAGTGACACTGGTGCAACTCTCACTAACACAGCACAGCTCCCTTGCTGTTTGGAAATGCTCTTATTTGCTACTGTAAGCACAAAGTCTTTCTTGTTACAGAATTCCAGCTTGTCACACATCAAAATTATACATGTAGAACACTTAGTAGAACTTACAATATTTATATTTTATCATCATGATAATGAAAATCATAGCTTAATTATATAATTAAATCAAAATTAGGAAGTGCTTAAAGAAAGTAGCATGATACACCAACTGGTTCATTTCATTCATTTTAGTTCAGTTACTGAACTAAAATGAATAGATAGGAGCTGTTTTAACTCTTCTGATGAATTATCTAGTTTGCACTAAAAAAAAGTCTAAAAGTTAGCATTACATTAGCGTGGATAGTTGAAACTACTTTTTAGTCTTAAAACCAATCTCAGAAAAAATACATAGGGTCTAAAAATGCATTTCAAAGCCTTTTTAGGCAGCTTCACAGCCTTTTCATTAAGTCCAATGTTTTCTGTGTAAGTATTTTATCCCAAGTGAATACACAGTTGTCTAGAGGAATGTGTATTTTTCCATCCTGAAGCACTGAGTAAGAGGAAAAATGATAATTTATGCTTTGCTATTCATATATAACAAACATACACATTTCCTCAACAAAAGGAATCCAACCACCTTATTTCACACTTAGAAGTGTGTCCTTATTTGCCGTGCAAGGGGCATCCCTCACACAAATGCAGGTTATCATAAAGATGTACCAGCAGGGATACAGGAATATTTACATCCCACTGAACTCTGCAGGACAGCGCTGTTAGCAGCAAGGAAAGTTGGTAGCGTTTAGCAGGTCATCCCCTTAACAAAAGCAACAAAGAGGACAAATCAACGCCACACCTGCATGATGCATTACAGCTACAGAGAGTGCTTTAATAAAAGCCATATGGTGGCATTTATTTATTCAAACAGGAATGAAATAAACTTTTTTTCTTTTTCAGAAACTTTCCAAAGTTCTTATTTTATTTTTAGTTTTGGAAAGCACGTATGTGGACTGTTTCTCTAGTGAAAAAAAAAAAAATAGGGATATTAAAACAAATTGAAGAATAAAAAAAATTTCCCAAACCTAATTTACATAGGCTCTGAAAAGGGACAATCTGCAATAGCATAGAGCTGGCTTTCACTATAATTAAATAAGTGACAGATATTAAAATTAATGTTAAATCTGATCATGTTTTAAAAGACTCTATCTCCAGTTTAGAAGATATGCAGGATTTACTACATGAGGTCACATAATGCCACTTCTAGCTTAAAAGTCTACAGCTAAAGGCATTGACATAGACCAGAAGAGAAAAAATTATAAAATTTGTCAAAATAATTATCATCTAACTCTACCCTGATTCAAAATTACAAAAATTAAATAGCTGAAAAATCAAAACAGAATAAATTTCAAGTTTTATTTCTGTGTACTTCTTCCTCTCTATCTGTTTCAAGCAAGGGACTAAAATACCAACATAAATAATTTCGACATCTTTATCTGAGAGCATATTCTTCTCCAGGCCATACATCTCTAGATACTGGAGGTTTTTTTACAAGTATGGAAGTAAAAATGGCAGACATTTACCACTATAACCATTAATTGTCCCTCCACATTCATATGTAATCTGTTCTGAAGGGGTAATCAATTCCCACTCCTGGAATGTGTATGAATGAACCAACAAACAAACAACTGCAAGAGCTACCTGGCAAGTGAAAACAGACCTTCTGTGTCCATGGGGATTGATCTACACAGTGAATCCATTCAGTGAAAGTAATGATTTCCACAGGCTTTTAGGAAAATCTGCCTGAAATGAAGGAAAATACAAAGTATTCCACAGAGATCTTCCTTTTTTTGTTCATATTAGAAGCAAAATGTTGCATTAGACAACAGCATTTCCAGCCAAGGGTATGAACCACAGGCAGGGAGATGCTGTACATCCAGATCATTGCACAAACAACACACTGAGTAAATCAGTTCTCAAAAGTATGGCCAAAAATCCTTCCAAGATGGGGAAAATAACTTGATAATGAAAATTGTGACAGGATGTGCTCCAGCTATCCCCAAAGCAATGCCTTTGGGATCTACCTACAAAAGGTTCAGATTAAAGCAGTTGACAGGATAACCTACTTAAAGAACAACCAAAAAAATCACACAAAGAAAAAAATAACAAAAACCCTCACACAAAACACCAAACAAACAAAACCCAGCAGCTGGAGAGGCAGCAAATTTGATCTAAGGATTATGAGGTATTTGCCTGAGGAACACCTTTTTTAGTTGCAATCCGGAGAGGGGAGGCACAGCTCGACAACTGATTACCTTCCTCACCCATCTCTGCCCCAAAATGCAAAATAAAAGAAAAAAATAAAATAAGTGGGAAGAAGCCATCGGTGATGAAACAACAAAGAGCATCCAGACAGTAGCAGATATTGACATCAGAGGAGTACCCCTGTACATGACAAATTTCTGGATATCAGTTTCTTGATTGCTACCAGCAGCCATGCTAATCACTTGAAAACTTTCAGTCTCTCTGAAGCAGATAAATAATACACAATAAAACACAGTCCTATTCCCCCGGCATCACATCTAAGCAAAAAACACCCTAGGAGCAAAAATGTCCATTACAGAATCTCAATGACACCAATTTGGCAAAAATTCAATTAAAGAGAAAAGCTGTTAGCAGAGGATGGCTTGCGCTCACCAATTAACATGATTTTTGACAGTGTTACAGGATGATAATCAGTCTAATGGCTTTTATGGATTTCAATCTTCCAGACCGGCTTAAAATAATAATTCTGCCTTTAAATACAGGGGCCTGTGAGAGCCTTGTTACACAAACATCCAGAACAACACTCGAATTCTCATTCAGAATTGCAGGATGGGCAATACGGACAAATAATCCATATGCAACACAGAAAATCCACAGCATATCTGTGTGTTAGCTTGAGTTACAAGAGCTGCTCAGAGTAACTACATTAATTACAGGGTCTCCTCCATGAGTGTTATCAAAACACCCAAGTTTTTTTACTCGTTTCAAACACTTGAGCTACTCAGCGTTTTAGTTTCAGAATCTGCAATTCATTCAGCTCTCACTATTTCATTTGGCATTCCTCTCACTTGACGAGTATCAGAATCTCTTTCCTTTGGTTTTCTCCTCAGCTGCCTGGCAGTTGGAGGTACCTAACAAACAGTTTGGTGGGTTTCAGCCCACTCTTACTAAATATTTGCAAACTGGGCACCGATACTACCCCCAGATTTTACAGATGTCATCTGCTAATGGCTAAATTTATCAAGGACATACTCTACAGTAGTTTCAAAAATAAAATGCTTTTGATATACTCCATCACTTACCAGCATTTTTCTAAGCACCAGACCCTGCCTGAAGGAGTGTTTTCTGCTGCTTCTCGAAGATCACAGTTCCTGCAGTAAGCAGGAATTCACTTTTTGGGATATGCAGAACTCAGAGAAGCAGAACTGGAATTACCCAGTCTCATTCTCTGCTAATTATCCCCAGTCTGAGCTCTTTAGCACTTTCTATGGACCTTGCCACATGTGAAAACTCCTGTGGTAAGAGCACTTGGTATTTATTACATTTATTATATTTATGTAGAGAAAGAGAAGCACAGCTCGTTCAGATTTTATGCCCAGGGGATACTGTAGCAGCTGCACAGGTATAATTGCTTGTCAATGACAGGGCACAAGCAGGAGGCCAAACAAGTGCAGATTCAAGCATATCCTTTACACTACTCCTTCCTATTACAAGGTGTGTCTGACAGGTGCTGGAAGTGTGAAAAGACAGTGAACATCAGATAATGAAACACCAGTGAAGCGCCAGGAGGTGAATGTGCCTACCTACATAGACAGCACAGGAGAATGCTCACCGCAGCAACATGAAAATCCCACTCAACCCCTACATCACCCAGGAAGCAAGATGTAAAACAAAGTACTGCAGAACAATCTCCATTAACTACAGCAATCACAGGACCGTGTACAGTCCAAAGCCCTCGATTTACAGTCATGTATTTTTTGTGCCCTAATGGACAGGCACAGCCAACTATGACAATGAGAAATTGCTTCTTCCACACACTGGACTGAAGCAACCTTTCCTGAAGATCAGTGTTTTCAGATGCAATAAGGATCAATGTCTCATTACAACACGAGCAAGAACCTCAAATACTCTGCAGGTCTTCCTAAAACAAGCCAGATATTAACAGGCACCAAAACATCCATCTGAATATGACACAAAGGTGCTTTACAATATAGTTCACCTGGATTCAAGCACAGCACTGGTTTCAACATGAATGACACTGATCTACATTTTAGCAGTTATGCATCAATTATTTTACATGGTGACTTGAGTCATATAATTTTCCTGCAGTGGTATGTTACACTTAAGAAATGCAAAGTATGATGTAACTTCTATTTTTTTTTACTACCTGGCAATCTTGGTGGAAACAGTCTTATTTGCTTTGCTTAGCCTATAAATAAATCCAAATTACTTCTGTCTTGATGAGCAATAATCCTGAAAATTGTTTACAAGTAAAAAGCAAAAAAGTAGCAATTTTAACCACTCACTTCTACTCTGACATTTCAGTCAGAAGCACCTGTTCCCTTCAGGGAAGAGAAGAGTCAGTAAAACAGGACAACCACTAATGTTATCCACTCTTTTATCCCTCTGTGACCAGCTGACTGGAAACACCAAGGTCACTCAAAGACTCCGATCCTTTTTTTTTGGGAGAGAGAAAAATTAACTTCCCGAGTACGTGCGTTTTCTGTAAGTGCAATATCATTTGAGCAGAAAATAACTAATGTGATCCCAAGCCCACTTTTAACAAAGTAAAATCTTAAAAGCAGCAAAACAATAAAGGAGAATTAGTTATAATTTTGGCTTTATCTTCAGAATTTAAGAAACAAAAAAAATCCCTGAACTCTAGTTCACATCAAATCAAGGTAACTCCAATCCACATCTCTTACCAGGCTTCTTTTTTCATTTAAAGTACAAACTTCATACCTGATAGAAAAAGAAACAAACCAAGCACACAACAATAGTTCTGCTCAATTTAGAGCTTGTTTCACATAGTATGACTGGGGGGAGAGCCTACAATGTTCAAAACCCCCCAACTTATTTACTGGGTATTAGAATGACACATTTTGAAAAATGTACAAGCACTAGCTTCTTTTGATGTTTTTAACTCTGCCTTTGCCTTATAGAATATACTTCACACTGTACCCTTAAGAAGAGACAGCCTCGTCACAGAAGTGCTACATTTTATTCACAGATTTGGTATTTGTTGAACTGGGATAATGAATTGCCAAATTCTCTGAATCAAGTCCCAGTCTCCATTTTGCTCCATTTTTCAGAGGTCACAGAAGAGCCAAAAACACTTTATCAAGAAGTGGTGAAGTGAAGCAGAAAAATAAAAACTAAACTCAGACTGTGCACTTATAATCATTTTTTAATCTTAATAAATCAGTTTAGGGTTTTTTTTAATTACATTTGACTGACTTTGTGGCTGAAAAAATGGAAATTAATACTAGGAGAAAAGACAGTGGCAGGAAGGTAGTAAGAAAGCTTCTGTAAACTGACATATTTGGATCAGACAAAAATAGCTGAGATCTGTCCATTTTCTGTATTTCCACTCTGCCTAAAATGAGTAGCAGAAAAAGACCACACCTCAGTACTACACCTGCACTATTGATCTGCCAGGACAGAGATTGCAAATTTCCCTTTCTTAGTGACACAGGAAATGGCCTTCTGACAAAAGGAGATGATCAGAAGGGAAACTACATGCAAAGCTGGGTGTTCTATAGCACAGAATGTCTGTAGAATTCTGTGTCACAGACTGATGGGAGAAGTGACCAGGCAGCTCACTTGAGATTCATAAAAGTGTAGCATTGGCAAATACCTACAGGGGATTAAAAACAAAACCAAACCACAACAGAACGACAACAAAAAATGACAAGCAGCAAACCTAGATGACTTAAACAGGCCTTTGATAAACTAGGAATATTAGGGCCCTTCACCTTTTTCTGTCTCCCCAGCACTGCATAAGTCATCTTTTGGCAAATTATTTTAACATTCCGTTTTCACCTGATAGATCTTTTTGCTTGTACAATCCATTTTGGAGGCATAACTTGTTTTCTTTACTAAGATTTCATTTCCTCCCATCTCAGAACTTGATGAAATCTATTTGTTAGTTCCTCATCTCCCAGTGAAAGCTGACAACAAGCATCAGACAAAATGTAGCTGTCCCATATGAGGTAATTCATTTCTGTCAAAGATTAGACATTTTTTTCCCTTAACATGAGATGACTGATATTGTTCTGCAAGATCCAAAGGGACAATTTAACCACTTAAGTGCCAAGAAATCCTGAGGTCTGGCTTTTCTCCTCAAAGCACACAGTTCACTGATGAAAGCAGATAGAAGCCTCTAGAAGGTCTGGAAATTTTCTTTCTTTTGATTTGAGGCTTTGCCTCACTAAATTTAGGCCTAATCAAGTATTTTTCACTTGATAAGTTCTGCAAAATAGCAGTATTTTGAAATTAAATATTTGAACACTTCTAACCAGTCAAAACTTATTTTCTCCTCTATACAGCACAGGAAGAAAACCTGAGGCACGTTAAACTCACCTATGACTATTCACGACCTAAACGGTAACAAATTATTTTAATTGAAATGCAGCTCTCACCTGATGTTCCATCTATGTTAAATCATAATCATCCATCAAAACTCAGGGAAACCCAAAACCTGTGAGCTCATCATCCAAGTCCCTGACAGTGAGAGGAAAAGTGAGACACAAACCCTGCTGCAGCACCGGCGGGTCGGTCCCGCTCAGCTCCGCACCGCGCCCGAGCTTTCCTGCTTCTCCCTTCCCACGGGACTGGACACATGTAGGAATCTGTTGTAAGGAACTCAAATTCTGACAGGGTGCCCCAGCCAAGTTATGCTCAGCTACTTTATCAGAGACCTCAAGAATTTGTCGAAGCTACAGAAATGTAAACTGTTCTAAATTGGGAAAGAAGCTGCTGGAAGACGGGATAACAAAACGGCAAGAAAGGAGATAAAAAGAAGGACGGTGCCATCCTGGACTGGAACCAGTCAGGTTCTCTGAGAGGTGCACGCAGAGCATGGACAGCACAGAAATCCAATGGGATCTGCGATCGTGTGAGCTACAGCTGCAGAAATGTATAAAAACAATGTCATGTAAACAATAAAGGGCTCTTGTGAAATCCCACTGGTCCGCGGTGTGAGGGCCCCGAGCTGCCGCAGAATCTTGGGGTCTGTGGGGACAGGGGTGCTTGGAGAGGGCTGGCTCAGCTGCTGCAGTGTAGAGATGCTCCAAGGAAGAGCAGACAGCAGATGAAGGAGCAAGACCAACCCAACCCTCTCCTTTAAATGGCCTTTAGGCCCTCGGCGCTCTTCGGCCAAGGTCTGGCGATGAAATTTGCTGGATCAGGCCACAGCCACAAGCACAGCATATTATTTAATTTCTAACCCTTAATTGAAGCTTTTCCAGAGAGATAGATGAAATAAATAGAGAACAAAACGTTTTGGTGCTGGCATCTGATGTTTTCCTCAAGAAATAGCTTTTGATGCCAAAAATACTCGGGAATCAGTGTTTGAAAGGTTAATTAGATTCTCCATAAGCATTTCAATTACAGGAATAAGACATTAGCCCATTTAATACATATTTAATATGTATCCCGACACATCCTATTTGTTTCAGATTTTCTCTGCCACAAGATTTTTCCTTTGCAGACAGCGTTATTAATCGCAACTTCCTCTGACAACGTCATGTTTACAACTTAGATCACCTCTGGAGGCCAAGGGCTACTCTAATCAAGATTTTTAGTTACAGTTGTTTACTCCTTCCATCAGCAACACAAAACCTGCTCTATTCACAGCACCCCAGCAGCCCAGAAGTGAACTGAATGCTGTGTTTCTCACACCAAACCCTAAATCTGAATTCTGCAAGATGAAGCTGTGCTGGAAGACCCAAGATACCCTCTGAGCAGCCATGAATTATACACAGAGCTGCCCAACCTTGTTAGCTGCACAGGAGTAGTCATGCAGAAATTCTGGTACGTAGTACACCCTCTGGATTTCATTCTAGTTTCAAATTACATGGAATTAGATGTAGTTAAATAAGCATTTGTGAGATGAGAACAGTTTCATGTTTTGAAAGAACAGTTTTCTTTCTGAAAATGTGGCTTTCTCAAGTTCAGAATATTTTGCTACAATGTCCTAATTGTTCCTTACTCTTATTTAGAAAGTGTAACTAACAATGGTTCAGCAAGCTATAAATATTTAGCTTGAATTTCACTAGTTCAGTTTCAGTTAAACTTCTGTAAACAAAAAATATTAAGAGTAGTTAGAGTGCTTTAACAAGTTACACTTCAAGTCAAGTAAACAAGGCTGAAACATTAAAAATTGTTGACAGATGAATAAAAAGGAATGGAAAAAAAGTTGAGAATAAATGGTGATAGCATGTCTGTACTAGGGTTTGAAGGTTTTTTTTTTCCATATCCGTAAGATTAATTTATAATTTTGCCCCTTAACTCAATAAGGACAGAAATCCACCCAATGTCTACCATTCCATGGGGAATATGGTGGGAGAAAAACTGATACATAAAGACACCCCATGCTTTGTGCTGTATCTCTGTTCTCACTTTATGCCTTCTGGGGTGGGTTTTTAATGTATATGTGATTCTGAAAACATTTGATTAACATACAGGATGAATTTCCCTCAGACTGTTTTAAATTAAATCCAATTTGCCAATCCTGAGCAGACTGACACTGTCTCTGTGTTTCATGGATCTATAGCAGCGAGCCCAAATTAGTGCTCATTCACAGAGGCAGTGAGAGTCCTCGAGCCTCCAGCAGAAGCACGATTAGATCTCTGCTAACAGAACCCAAGGAAATGTTTTCAAAAAAGAAAAACAATAATAAAAAATTGCTACATTTGCAGCGTTTTTATTTTTCAAAAGCGATTGGAAGCAGAGATAATTTTTTTATGAAGAAAGTAAAAATTGCTAATAAAATACCTTTTCTCGCCTCCCCATAACTAGGAATTAAGTCCACCTAAATGTAGTCTTAATGGATGAACAAACAATAGGCTCAGTGAGTAAATCAGCAGGCACACACAAGGTGCTCAAATAAGAACCTCAAAGATCTGCTAGAGCTGTGACACCCAAGGTTTTACTAGTTGACCATTTATAAATGATCAAAGCACTTGTCAGAAATTGCAGTCTTTGAAATGGAAATAATAGTTTTTATCTTAAATTTTACCTCTACACAGGTTTGGAAAGTTTTGCTTTCTTTCTTGAAATAGGTTATATGTCATAAATGTAAACCAATCTAAAACTGCTCTGTTCTCTTCATTCGCCCATCTCCCAGCGTTAATCCTAATCAAAGCCACAAGTCCCATCCCTGTGGGCATTAAAAGGAAATGTTTCTCAGTTTTCATGATTTGTAACTTCAATTATTTTTGCAATTATTTGCTAAATTTAATTTCTGATCTTGTTCTATAATCCCAGTTACAATTTCTGATCAATTATTTGATGCAACTTCAAAACAACGAATCTCAAACTGAGCCTCATGCAAGATTCTGAGTGCTCTAAGGGTCGGCTGTTGGTAGGACTAGCTCAGAAAAAAACCAGCAAATCTTCCCTTGGGATTTAAATCACTTGGCAACTTTTGCATAACAATTTAATTAGGAAAATCAGCAAGGGAATACTTTGGACTATCGCAGTATTTTTCTAGTTTTCACTTTCCTACCAGCAATGCTTCCCCCTCTAGTCCTGAATGACAGATCTGATTAAGTTGTTGAGAGGAACAATGGATCATCTCTTATGGGACCAAGATAAAGTTGCAGTCACTTCACAATTTGCAGAGTGCAGAAAGCACCTAAAGTGCATAAAGGCCACTCAAATTAATAAAATATTAACAACTTAGTAAGACTGTATTTGATGAAGAGGTTTGTGTGTGCATCCATTCCAGCTGAAGTTGCAGTTAAGCTGCTTTTTAGCACTACGTTCTTTTCTGGTCCTTTTGCAATCTAAACGTAACAAATATTTTGATACAATTTTTGCTCCTGCAACCGATATGAGAAATCACTTTACTCCTCAGAAGGGTAGTGGCTCACATCCGAAGAGGTCTGAGAATAAGAAAAGCTTATTGCACAATGAGGTGCCTTTGTTTCTCGAATTACTCTCCTTGTCCTAAAGGAGACCTTTAAGGTGAATTCTGAGTGAGGGCAGAGCTGATGGAAACAACAATCAGGAGTCAATGATACCAGGTGCAAGAGGCACAGGGCTCTCACGGCCAGATCTGTGTTAGAACCTCTCATCCACAAAGAGCTTGACTGCAATTGCCACCTGCAAAAAAAGCAATTTGGAAAAGACATTGCAAAGATAAGGTTAATGGAATTTTCCTAAAAGCAACTCCTAAGGGATTCTCTGTTAAAAGAACCACTTTCCACTCTGGATCTTGGTTTATTTCAGTTATCAGTCTTACAAATTAAGGCAGGCTTCTGACAATACAAAGTGTATAAATAATATGCAGTCCTCCTTGAACTCTTACAAATTAGCCAGCAGTGAGATTCAAGTGAAAGTCCTCGAAATAGCATCATCTAAACAGCAGACTTTTTCTTCCCACAAGGAAACTCAAAAGTGAATAGCAACAGACTGTTTATATTAAAGTCAGAATGGAAGCTCTGTTAACTTTCCCACTTAATTCAACTTGAGAACTCTGTCTGATAAGGGAGGTACCAGCAGAAAAGCCATAGAGACTGTAGAGCTAAAAATAACTGCACAAAAAAGTAAGAAATAGTATGGAAACTAACACAACTACAGTGAAATAGGTAGAAATGAATATGGTTGAAGGCAAACTAAGAAACAGCAAATTATCCAAGTCACTCAGATGGTCATAGATAAGAAATTTTCTAAATTTTGTTCCTTTTGTCCCTGTATTTTAGTACAGGGCTTACAGAATACTTTTGCTAGGGGGAAAAGCAAAAATACTTTAACAAATCATTTGTTAAAAAAAGCCCTCCATGGAGAAGTGTGATGAAATTATTTTATGCTCTTGAACAGTAACCTCAAGGGAGATGGCATTTTCTAATTTTAAGGCCTGAAATAGAAAATAGGATGTAGTAGAATGTGATTTAAGTTAGGGACAGCTGTGTTGAAGTTGTAGGAAATGCAATGGTATTAGAGAAAGGATAAATTTAGACTTGTGAACGGAGGGTAAAAGCTTTATGTACCAAGCAGTACTTTTTGTTTCTGATCCAAATAACAAAACACAAGCCATTGATTCTCAAGTGCTCTCATAATCACATAGTACTGTAAGTATTTCAGCCCTCACATCAGAATCAGTCTGCAGACCCCAGTTACAATCCTTGTTTTTATCTCCAAGTTAAATGGGTTCATTTGCACAAAAACAAGGCACTCATAATTCACCTGCAAGTCAGATACAAACCCACAAAGCTCCTTTTCAATCATTCCACAGCCAGGCTTTTGTACATCCTGTTCCCATCAGTTTGTAATGAAACAGTTTTGCCTTCAAGATATTCCTTAAAACCATTTTCATATATTACAGGGACGCTGCTGTATTGTTGGGGAAATATTAGAGTAGCACTGCTCTGTCATTTGATCCTTGGCCTGGGTGGGGTCAGTGCCTGGCTGGCACCCCACGCATGGAAAAGTCTGTGAATGTGCTAAATCTAACAGAGTTTTGGCAAGGTCTCCCTCTTGGGAGCAAAGAAAGGGTAGTTTGTGCGAAGGAAATAACCCTAAAAGTTTTGCTCATGATGGCTGTTAAAATACTAAACTCCCATTTTACGCAGAGTATCTTCTGTAGGATTGGATCCTGTTTAAAGGGTGTAATGTAGGAAGGCATGGGCAAGCCCAGCTCTAAATAGCTTGTCCTTCCCTCTGTATTTCTTGTTTCCATAGGCACACACAGGCAGGGTTATAGAACCCTGAAAGGCAATGGTCTGTTTCTGTTTATTGGAGAAGGACTCTGATCTATTCATTTAGCAGTATAAGATACAATCGATGACCCTAAGCTTTCTGTCATTGCTGTGAGTCACAGCTTGTCTTTCCTCTAAGTTATTGAACAGGAAAACAAAAATTATTATTTCATCCATAATTCTATCTGTATTGATATGTGAACCATATAAAGATATCCCAATTCAGATTGCATTTTGAATTTAAAGTTGTATGTGCCGTTTTGCAACAAGGGAAACAGAATTTTTTCCTGGGCTGCCTGTGGTGGTTTTTTAGAACTTGAAGGAAAGCTCCATACGAACAGAACTGTAATGTTAGCCAACCTGCCAATCAAGACACTAATCCTCCACACATCTCTACCGTCAGGAGACAGATACCTGGAAGCTGGTATGCAGGAGATAAAGGGGAAAGTTGGACAGGAACCAGAAAATGTTCAAAATAAAAATTAGATACGTATGTCCAGATATATTTTCCTTAAAAAAAAAAAAATCTAATATGAATGATACCAAAGAATTTTGACCTCCACAGATGAAACAGAGCTGTATGCACATACTCGTGGATGTTGGTTGCTTCCAAGTACCCCCTGGAACACTATTTTGTCTTCACTGCATTTCCAGACAAAGGCAAAGTGTTCTTGAAAGTGGAAATAACTGCATTGGTTAATTTTGAGTCACATCAATGACTGTGGAAGGCATTTTTAACTAATTAAAGAAGTAGGCAATGTTTTTATATCCAAGTCTTCACATCTGGATACAATGAAAACATGGTGAATTGGAGAAGCAACAAAAACTGTATTATAATATCCAAAACTCACTGGTCATTTAATATTAAGGATTGTGTTCTTTAATCCACCGAGAAAGAAAGAAAGAAATGTAAGAATCTGTATAACTGTGCTGTCCGCTTTTACTGTGTTCTGACGCATTAGGTTCAAGCAGTTAAATTGGAATAATTTATTAAGCAAATCTTTTCTTTTCAGAAGTTCTCTTCAGATATAATTGTTAATGCCATTTCTGCCCACAAGTGCTGCTCTGTAGCATGTACACAGTCCATTCATTACAGTAATTTGACACTCAAAGTTTAGCTGTTTTGACCACAAACATAAGTTACAAGAAACGTTCATGCTCAGTGATACACTGATTACCTTTTTTAAGATTAGGCTCATCTTAAAACTCTGTGTGGAGTTATGAATGAGAATTTTGGGTTTTGTGAATATTCTTGCAATACTTAAAATTGGCTGGCTCCCCAAGTGTTCCTGCCAGTAAAGTAATTTGCTGGAATACTGTTGGAAAGCAAATACAGAAGGAGTGTGAATACAGTCAAAGAGAATTCATTTGCAAATCAAATGGATGGTGGAAGAGGAGTTGCATTCAATGAATTCAACAAAGACACTGTCACAATAAATACAAGAACATTTGGCAAGGATAACCTTTGCAAGACTTGCTATCTGTGCTCTGCAAAGGTATCCATATGTGTGAAGTTCCTGTCTCCATGCAGGATTCTGTCTCTTCCAACAGATGCAGAACTGGCCTATTGAACAGCTTGCAGAGCCAGATCACTAGACTAGCATTAACATTTAAAGCTGGAACTGAAATGCCTTTTCTGAAGTCACTATATAAATAAACTAGCCATTGTATATAGGAGCAGCTGAAGTTACATAATGCTTTATTCCTGTTTTATCTTTTATTAAAAAAAACAAACCAAGTACTACCATTATTGTCATGACGGTGTGGGAAAGAAATAAAAAAAAAAATTGTGACTTGTACATGAGTAAAAAGTAGGTACAGGATATTTATATTTCCAGTCTTCTATTTAGGAGAGCACAGAAGGATAGTCAGCAGCATTAACAAAACCCAGGAAACGATTACTTTCTCCTAAGAATCATGAAGAAACAGAAAACCAGCTCTGTTTACCTCATACCTCACAACAGTAGGCAAGTCCACTCCCCCAGTTATGGTCACTTGCCTCAGGAAAAATTCCTTCTCCACATCATTGCTCCCTGTCAGTAGCTGCTCAGAGCTGACCCATCCTGCATATACTGGTGTTGTGCAAAAAAAATTGGATTCAATAAACTCGTATCTCTGCAAAGGAACAGCTTCACCCTGGCAACACAATGCAGCAGCTGGGGCAAGGAGCTGCCTCCTCATCCTGGCCTGCCCTACAGTGCCATCAAAACCCTGGCAGGAGAGCTTAGGATTCACCAAAACTAAAAACTCCATTTCTGTTCTGTGGACTTTTGTAAGTCACACCAGCAATGAAATAATACGGTCACATTTCTCAAATCTTATCCATGTCCTTCTTGGCTCTACTGTAATTGGCCAAACATGACAGCTTGAGCTGTGACTTGACTTGTGATTTGACAATTTGAGCATGCACATTTTTTTATAAATATAAATACATTCAATTTCAGCAGAAAAGTTTTAAAATAGAAGAATTTAAAATTGAAATCAAACAAAACTGTCCTTTGAAATGTTTGTCTTGGCTAATATTTCTCATGTGATTGCATTAGATTTCAAAATGAAAAAGTTTTGAAAATGTACATTTTTTTGCAGTCTGTTAATTTCTGATATATTATAGTTGGTATCTGTAGAGACTCAGGAAAAACAAATTTGTTGCAAAGCTTGCCTGATACCTTTTTAATTAGAAAAAAACCCATTATATGTCCAAGTTAAGCGATGACATTTGTGTGGGGTCCAGCTTCCAGCTGAGTTCTAGAAGACAATACAGTCTGTGCTCCCTTTTTCAGTGAGACTGCCCAAGGGAGGATTATGGAGCACTTGGTCAGTACTGAATTTGAACCAGGTTCCAGAGATGAAAGCACATGAACTAATCTGTTGAGCTATGAAGTTCACTGCTGTGCTGGTTTATAAAAATCCTATTAGCAGTGTGGCTGAGGGGTCAAAAGATAAGATAGCAGCCAGCTGGAAGTGATGGATCAGACAAATGTGTTAGACGAGAAAGGTATTTCTTAGACATGTTGTACTTAACCACGTATTATAGAACCAGGAAGGACTGGTGACTCAAGGGTAACAGATTCTTCTTCTATTGCTTCAGAATTTTTAAGGTTTAAAGTGCTTCTGTGCCACCTACCAGGCCATCTTATGTCACAATGACTTAACATTCATTTTGGCTTCAGCAAGACATTAGGTAAGAAATCTGTACAGCATATATAATTAGCAAGTTTGACAAGTAAGATTTCATGCATTTTGTACCTTTTAGTTGTTGAAACCTTTTATGTTTTCTACTGTCTGCTCTCTTGCAATCCTCTCAGTATGTGCATTATTTCCCTGCTGTAGGTAAATAGCCTGGCTCAAAGTCCACTGAAATACCTAGAAAGAATCCCAATTATACCACCAAGTTTTAAATTAATATCCCCTCAGAAATCAATATGCCTGGAACTCAATTTCTAAAAGAATAACATAAGCAGACTTTGAAATATCAGACATCACAAAAGCAGAAAATCTTGTTTTGTGTACCATCCCACTGCTAAGAAAGTTATGTCTCTTTCACCCAAGGCAGATACTGAGGACATGTACTCAGCTGGCACTTACAGTCAGTGCAGATTTGGGTCTGATCTACATTTGAACTCTGAAAGAATAAACAACACTTGCCCCTTGTGATCAATTGTGGAAAAAAATTAAAAATTCAAATTCTGAAAAATAGGTTAATAATAATTGTTAAAAAAAATCTCCTTCTACCAAACATGGTGGTGTTTTAGTATTTAAATCTATTTGATTCTTTATTTTTACAGAAAATAAACTTGAAGGTCTAAATATCAGATAATTCAGTTGATGCTGAATTTCAAAACAGACACAAATCAATACCCGAAGCTTCCAATTTAAGAGAGTCAAACTACAGAAGTAATAAGTGAAGTTGGCTAGATAAGGAGCCCAATGACTTGAGTAAGAAAAATTAATCTTACTTTATGCAAATACGAACAAACGCTGAACTCCTGTAAGACCAAGGCTCTAATGCTATCTGGGCTTTGCATTCCAAAGTATTGGAAACACAGAAGGTCCACAGTGTGCTTTTCAAATGGAATACTAAGAATGAGCAGTGAAACTACAAAGCACAGAAGAAGAAATAATTAAAAAGAATAGGTCAGAAAGCATTGCAGAAAAATTAAATGAACAAAATCCTAACGAACTGGATTTTGCAAAGGAAATGAAACATTAAAAATGAAAGGATTTTTTTGTTGTTTATAAACAAAAAAAGAACAAGGAACGGAGTAGTCTAAAAACCCAGCAGAGGTAACGATAATCTTGGTATGCTTAAATGCAGAGTAATTAAGAACATATAAAGGCAGAACCAGAGGGAGCCACCTACATTACTGAAATCAGTCCCCTTAGATCACAGTAAAGACATGCAGTAAATCCTTAGTCCAACATCTTACACAGACCATACCCCTTGTAGTCAGTAATGCTTTGCAGCTACATACCTTTACTCATACCTTATAACAAACTTCAAATCAAGTTAAAAAGTTAACACCTGAAATTACTATATGGCATCGTTAAAAAAAAAAAAAACCCAAAAACCAAGAGCACCCCTGAAGTATTACAGAATTGGGCAAAATCCCAGATAATCATAGAAAATGTAGCACCCATCTAGACAGGAAGAAAACACTGCTCCCATTCCAATCTCTACGTGTTTTTATCAGTCTGACCTGACAAAACTTTCCTACCTGATTTCAAATACCTAAATCAATGTAACTCGAGATTTGAGTTTTACACACACCAACCAGAAAGTAGATAATGCACCTGGGATGTAAGAGGAGCACTGACATGCTGCCAACATAGTACTGCTGGAGATATGGATTAAATACAAGAACAGGGAAGTTGATAGGAAGCTGCTAAAAAGGGAAATAGGTACACTGGATATTGAGGATGGACAGAAAAAGGTTCTGAAAGATGGATCTTGGCTGACCTACACCGAAGAGTGAAAAATGAGTGTGCTCATGATAGATTTTTCAGATTCAGAAGTATTGCCAGTGCTGATGCAACCTGTGGTGCCCGTCCTGCCAGCCTGCTGTGGTCCAGGCCCACCGGGGGTGCTGATGCCCCGGCTGCCTCCAGGAACTCGAGCAGCAGTGGCTGCTCTGCTCTGAGGTAGGTCCTGCTCCACACACAGAGCTTGGGTGGGACTGCACCACACCTGCCCAGAGTAAGATCGTAGGGCTCTGCTTCCCAACGCTCAGGGTTCCCCTGCACACACCCCGTGACACGTTACTAAAAACACCGCACCAGCGGGGAGTGAGGCACCCTGCAGCACTCACACTGGGCAAGGACTTCCATGCCAGATGGAGAAGTGCAAAGACGTTCATTGTGCAGCTCAGGGTACCCAAATACCAGTGCACAACCAGGATAGAACCTCATATAAACAGGAAGATCAAATCCCAGGATTTCACCCAGTCACCTGGAGTATTCCCTAGATATTACCTATTATGGGAAGGTGTAAATAATCCCATATAAGGCCACTGACCACAATCTTCCCGGGCCATTGGGCAAGAAGGTCACTGACCCATGGTCCTCTTTTCCAGCCCATCTCAGGTGCCCTGGAAGTGTTTCCATGGTTACCCCCGGGCCTAGGGAAGATGCTTTTGTGGGCCTTCAGGCCTGCTCTTCCAGAACACCCATGGTGGAACCCAGCAATACCCCTCTCCTTATTCCACATGTTTTATACAGGAAAACTGTACAGTCATTTTTCCCCCCCGCAAGGCTGTGGGCACCTCAACTGACCCATGCTCCCTGTTACATCCACGAATGCAACCACTGCTTCAAGGGCTGTTAGTCTTAGAGAGGGGACACAAGACAGTCTACACCAGTTTGTCCAGAGACCAAACTTATTGCACTGTGCAAAAGGCAAAAATACTAAAAAGAAGTATAAGGTTTGGGAGTTTTTTAATTGAAATACAAGTGAGGAAAGTTTAATAATGTATAATTTAATATGTTTTTGTTAATTCTAAAAAATTTTGCTGGAGTTCAAAATTTATGAATTGAAATTTAATGGAGATTAAAAACCGGATCAGTCCATTGCAAGATGAATAAAACCTGCCCGTGAGTGACACACTTGCAAGAAAGACTATAGTGACTTCAGGAAAAACCAAGTAGGAAGAAATAACATCTTATTTAGATTTCAGGATTTAGTCCTGCAGAACTCTTTTGCTAAAATATTTTTAGCTAATGAGAATCACACATTTTTATTATTTCAATTTAAAACAGTAAAAAAAAAACCCACCCCCCAAGCAAACCCAAAAAACTGCAGTACTTTGACCAACTCCAGAGGCAGTTACCATGCAAATCCCTGTTAGCACTGACAACACGTAACCAGCTTAGAACCATTAAATTGTTTGGGTTAGAAGGAGTTTTAAAGCTCATCTTGTTCCACCCCCTGCCATGCCCTTCCACTATCCCAGGTTGCTCCAAAACCCTCCAACCTGACCCTGAACACTTCCAGGGATGGGGCAGCCACAGCTTCTCAACACAAACTGTTTCAGTGTCTCATCATAAAATTTTTTTTCTCCTACCCAATCGAAATGTAATGTGTCCTTTTGAATATTAGATAATTAGAGAATGTTCCATAAAGTAATGTAATATTCCTTTTCTTATGTGCCCTGCTAAGAGTTTTCTACAAGATATAGCAATAAAAATTAGGATTTTTAGTGTCAGATATTATATGCTTCCACTTATTTCCTTTGTCTAGCAATGGTATCACAGCAAATATGACTTCTTTCAGTGCCTATAGAGATTGAAAAGCTCAGATAAACTCTGCATACTCCAAGAACAATTTAATTATTTTTATTTGCAGGAAGTGACAAACCATGTTATTGACGCTGGAATCACTGAATGATTGCACTTAGGAAATTAGGCTTTTTCCCACCCCAGACAAAACCACTGCTTTCTCAAACCATTAACTTAATATCCCTCCTTAAAGTGCTTTTAAAGAATTGTAGTGTTACAGTGCACATAGAGTCACTTGCCTGGAAAATTATTTCTATATTTTAATAATTTCTCTCTTTTAATGCATGTTTTGCCATCAAAGGTGGAGTAACACTTAGTCCTTGCTATAAAAGACTCAAAATCCCTTTATGTGAGAAGCTCTGTGTGTTATATCAACCTCTCCAGAAATGTAAGGACTGCCCACTCCTGGTGCACACCCATTTCCTTACCCTGTGCCACACAGCCTTAGAAATGCCTGTAGAAACACCTAACTAAATATTTTTCAGCACCAAAACGTTCTTGCCATTTTGTTTTGTTCTCAGAAACTGTCCAAGGTTCCACCTCCCCTCCCAACTCTTATGTGGCTTAAAAGAAAGGATACAAAACCGAGTCCTTAGTTAAGAAAGGTAAGACATGTCCCATGTTTCCCTTCAAGCTGACAATGCGCCTGGGACAAATGGATGCTGTTTCCAAACAAAGACAAGACAAATTAGTATTAAAGAAATTAGTATTAAAGAAATACTGTACCTCAGTCATAATTTCTTCATTGGCTGTGACTACCTTAATTTGGGCAAAGGAATTTCTCAATAACTGGATCATAACACTGCCTTAGGTAGAAAATCCTCTACAGAACACTGGGTACTGATGCTGTTTAAAGGGGCACAACAAAGTCATCTGTCTCCAGAAATACTCGTTTGGGAAACCTTGTACGCTGGGAAAATCCTGAAACATAGTGATATGAAACTGGAATGCTTCTTTCTCTTTAAATTACAAGTTTCAGTGAGTATAAAGGTCTAAATAGCATGGTAAGTTTGTGTGAGGAAAAGTAAAGCCTGTAGATTTTGTGTAGTGTGGTAGATGTGATTCTATATGGATAAATTCAACTTATACTGCACTTAAAATAGGAGTGGTAGAAAACTTTTCCTGTTACCTCACAATAAGTTGCTGTAAATCAGTCTCAACTCTACTCCTTACGAAGCATCACTGTGCTCTAGTGACTGGAAACGACTTCATGTCAGCACAGACAGAAAGACCAATAAAAAAGAGCTCCTTTCCCCAAAATAGTCACCAGTTCAGAGCTGTGAGCCTGAGAGAGACACAGGAAAAAGCAACTTCCTCATCAGGGAAATGATCAAATATTAGGAATCAGAAAGTACAGAAAAAGATACAAACAGTTGCAGCTACTCCTTTTTTTTTTAGTACAGATGCCTTGTAGATATAGAGGACCAAAGCCAAATGATAAGTTTTGCCTAATATCTCCCATATGTGTTCCTCATATGATGTACAGGACTGCTTCACATGGCCTATAAGTTTATGCACATTCTGAAGAATATACATAAAAATATGTACACTTTCTGACACATGTGCATACACAGATCTTCTCCCTCCACTTTCATCTCCTTTCATCCATCTCTCTCATCACAGATGCACACACACCTCTGCTGAAATGAAATAATTCTCACTGCTTGAGTTGGCTACAGTCTTAAGTTCAAACTAGTGATTTTTTTCTTCTGTGTTCACATCTATATTTTTTCTCTACAGGATTTAAAGCCTGAGAAGCATGAAAGATAGATTGAAAATAAATTTGAATTCTATATTACAAAAAAATGTGAATATCAAAAGATTCTTTCACAGCTGTGTGACTGCTGGCATTTGTAAAGAGTCAAAGAATCCTGGAATATAAAAAGGCAGAAACACAGTTGGTTTTTCCATCAAGTGTATGGAGAAAAAGAAAAAGAAAAAATCTATAGGAACAGCAAGAAGGTCTAGGGGTGGGTGACAGGTAAAACCTATTTCCTTAATTTAAACAGTCATTTCTAGAATCACTTGAGCAGGAGGATGATATGAAAGATTGACATATTCAGTTCTACTCTTTAAACTGTGGTTTGCATTTTACCAGCAATATAAGGAACAAGATGAAAGATGTCTTTCCTTATTCCTTACTTAATTGAAGTGTCTATTTAGAATGACATTTAATAAAAGATACATTTTTTGTGCAGTTATTATTTGCATTACCAGAGCATTGAAGATTTCTAGTGATAAACCAGAACCTTGCTGTGATAGTGATTCAGGTATTGAGAAATGACTTTGTGTGACTCTAAGCAAGTTCCATATTCTGCAATGCTAATGGAAGGAAAGAGACAGGACTACTTCTTTAATCCCCCCAGTAAATTCCTGTCTGCTGCTCAAAAACCATAGCAAAAAGATCATTCATTGCTAGAAAGTTTCTGGCTCAAGAGGAACAACTGCACACAAAGGCTCAGTGAGGTGGCACTGCTTAGTTTGCCCTATCAGGAACCTAATAATGTCTTGTAGTCTCCTGGGAATGTTGAAACTAATATCAAACAATTTGGGGTGCAAAAGGAAAACTTTTTCACTATGCTCTTCTGAAACGTTTTAAAAGAGACAAAGTTCTTAGTGAAGTAGAAGGGAAGCTACTCACAAAGGGCAATGCCTGTGCTCAGTTTTATAATTTTTCACTGTTTGATCCTTTTCCATTTCCTTACTTCTAATCCTCAAGTCATCCTCACTTTTCATGGACTCACCAGCTCCCAGGCTGATATCAATTACAATAACTCATTGTCACTAAAGAAGTTCTGCACTGAGGTTTTCAACAAAACTTCAATTACTTAGATACGGAGTTACCAGAAATCGTAAAAATTTTGTATCTCTCTGTTTTTAGAGCCTGTTCACACCCATTAGAAAAACTTCTCTTTTGGTTAATTCTGTTAATTGTAACAGGTTCTTCTAGCCTGGCCAAGAATAAAGGAGGTAAAATAAAAAGACTGTTTGGATGTCCTGTAACAGAGAGGAAGAGGATGCTGGTTGGTTTTGAGGAATTCAGCCTGAATAGAGCTAAGCCTTTGTTTTGTTCTGTATCCTCACCAAGCACACACACAAAAACCTACAGACACTAACAAGTGAGCTGGTTTGCATGGCACATGATTAGATGATCTCTAAGGTCCCTTGCAACCCAAAACATCCTATTATTCTATGATTACAGTCCCTGTCAGTAAAAAACATAAGCCAAAAATCTGAAACCCTAAAAATTTGGCATGCTGATAGCTAAGGAGCTGAATCTGCAGATACAAGCAATGATGCTTTATATGGCAGCTAATGAACTAAACTATAGAAATAAACATAAATACTGAAACTTATCTTAAGACTTTATTATATATTACAGGCTGTTCATTTGAAGTTTGCCAGAAACTTGTTATAACTGGTCAGTAGTTATTATTAAAGTTCAGTATATTGGATATTACAATTTTTTAATGAAGAACTGATTTTTTTCAAATGTTTTTATTTGTTGGCTCTTAAACCGACAAATATAAAAAGCCTGACAGATATGCACGCAAATAATTTTCTTTTGAGGGAAAAAATTGGAAAAAATGTAGTTATGGATGTACATGGTTCAGATCTTTTGGTTTTGTCTTTAGGTTTGCTTCAGTCTCCTCTCTCAAAGTGTTTCTAAGCCAGCAGAATATTGGTGGCTCACAAAAATGTCTTTTTATTTTCTTGTGTACATGTCATATAAAAATGTATCATATGGAAAGAGCACTGTTGCTTAAATATAAAGTTAAATGTCAATTGGAAGAGAGAGCATTTGATCTGCATCTTCTGTGGACAGTTTGCCCTTTGGATAAGCAGCTACTGTAATTATGAAAAACTGGAGAATGCTTTGCATGGGCTTTGCTTTTTCCACATAGACCAGTCTAATGTTTTCCAGCAGTGTAAGTTGTGTTTGTCCCTAAAACTGAACAGAGTAAATGCAGTTGAGTTGAGTGTCAGTGCAGGCTGAGCTCACCTGTGGTGAAAGTGTCCTTTAAAATGTTACTTCAGTTTAAATAACCTATTCCAAATATCAGGTAAGTGTAATTAGAACTGTTGGGTTTTGGAAAAGATTTTAAGGAATTTTATTCAGAACTACAATAATTTCAGTAGTGAAGAAAAGAATATGTACCTATGTGTCTGTTTATATTTATCATTATAATGGAAACATCCTGCCCATCACGTGGGAATGCAGCAATTCCCCCTTAAACTGGCACGGCCAGGAACAAGAGCACCCACGTGCACTACCACAGGTTTTGTTTCACCTCCACTGAGTTCTGTGTAGCACAGCATGACAAGATGCAACCCCCAAAGCTAACTAGGCAATCTACAGTAAATAAATACAGATCTCTAATGAGCTGAAAAAGTAAAAGGTCAGAGGCTGAGCTTTTGACAACAATCTAAGGAACATGTCCAGCTTTTGGAATCCCAACCTTTGACATCACACAGTCAAGTGATTTTGAATTCTTGGAATAATACTTGAAAAAATTGTAGGTGCTTTTCATATGAAATAGAAGATAGGATCACCAA
>VZRO01007446.1:1299806-1378349 GCA_013397915.1 Daphoenositta chrysoptera | reverse complement strand
AAAAAAAAAAAAAAGTCTTTGCAGCACACCTTTAGAATTGTTTTTTATTTTTCTTTTCTATTCTATTCAGCTTTTGTGAAAGTGGCTACATCAAACTAAGCTCCTCTCAGAGGGCACATCATTTGAAGTCAGTAATGTCAGAAGAGAAGCTGCCTTTTTAGAAATGTTTGCATTTTAGCTACATGCCTTTTTCCCCTTGACCAGTTCTAAGTGGTAAACTCTTCAAACTTCCATTCAGCACTAGACCAAAAAAAAAAAAATTCTTTTGTTTGCAAAGATCTTAAAAACGTATAAAACAACAGTGATACTTCCATCACAATGTGTTGTCCTCAGTAAGCCTTTAGAAGAACATTAAAATACTGCCAAACTCTCATGGAGTTAATTTCTCTCCCTTATGTAAGTATCAGCTCAGGGCAGGAAATGTAAAGCTGATTTCTACTCCTCCTACCATTTGAACCATGCTCCCAAGTGGGTGGCTAGGTACCTGGTCAATTAAACACCCAAATGTTGTGTTCCACACAGCAATAAGTATCTCAACCTCAATATCCCTCTTTGTGGGTTTTAATAAAAACAATCCATTTTAAACAGATTAGAAATGAAAAATGTCTATTTGAATAAACCAAGCAGTCACATCACTTCATAACTGTATACAAACACAAATACAAATAAATCCTGAAGATTTCTTTTGTCCACAAAGAAAAAGCAGCTCCCGAGCAGTGACCAGCAGCAGGGCTGTGCTCAGAAAGCAGCCGGAGGGGGCTGCCCTCAGAGGCTCCGCTCTGGTGTTCATTGCCCCTCCAGCACTGCCGGTCCCACACGGACCCTGCAGTCCCTAAAAGCCCCGCTCTGCCCGCGGGAGAAGCACAAACGTCGGGACCTCAAACTCCTGAATGCCTCAGGGATAATGGACAGACTATCCAGGGAACGTTTCTGATTTTTATATTATAACCTAATCATATTTACTCACACTCGAGAGCAACTGCAAGTAAAACAAAGATTGCTTGAACACCAGGTTCTTAAGAGAAAATAAGTAGACCAAGGAGAATATTTATCTGCGTGCTTCAGTGTTAGCTGTGGTTTATGAACAGCATTTCTATGGGAAAAGTACAGTGATACTGTTAAAGCTTTTTTATTCCCATTTAAGCCACGCTGTATTGCATTTGTAACAAGCAGCAGTATTTTTGCGCCCACAAGGTTGACAGTGCTGCCTAGTAATTGTGCTATTCTAAAACTGAATAACTGACCTTTATTATTATCCCTTTAACTATTTCATACAACTCCAGAAACAGCAATGCACTTGTAACAGCAGAATTAGCCCTCTGCAATTTTTCCTATTGTCATTTTCCTTATATTGGTTAGAAACCATCTAACAAAAAAATTATTACAAGGCATAAAATGATGAGCAGATTGCCCATCTAGTAACTGTTTATGTAACTTGTAAAATATTTATACTGAAGTCTTATCATTCTTCATTTTCACATATTTTGATTTTGCTCTTTCACTATTAGACAAAAAAAAAGAAATAAAGAACATGTCATGCTATAAATTCGGAATTCTTTTTTCTTTCTTTAAACTTTAGAGCCTTCTGACATTTTCAGGAAACTAGAATGTCAGTTAGACATAATCAGTAATTCATTTAAGGTAATTGCCTTTAAAATTGTCTTAGGCTTCTCTTATGTCTTTCAGTTAAACATGAACTGTAAATACTATTAATATGATGTTTCAAACTGAGATTCAAGCTAACTGCTTGGCAAACTCTGGCTGCTGCTCTGCTACATCAAAGGATCAGGAAACCTGCCATCAAAATGCAAACACCTCGTGGTGAAAGGGGGAGCAATCAACAACAGATACAAAAAGGAAGAGTGTTACTCAGACAAAACTGCAGGGAAGATTTCTGTAGGCAATGTGGCCTTGAAGACAGGTTCAGAACAAAATTAGTGTGACGAACCAGGTAACAGGAAAATGAATGTTTGGGGCTGCATGCCAAGATGCCTGAGGCAGGACCTTCAGGGAGCAGTGGACATGCAAGGCTAAAAGAGGTTGTTGTGTTTTGCTGGTTTGTTTATAACATTTTAATGGATCCAAGGGAAAGAGCCTTGTGCAGCTGCAGCTTTATGTGGATAAAGAAGTGCTTAAATTCTGATACTTTGTTTAAATTTTTAAAAATTAATAGCAAAGAAACTTTGAAGTGGTATCTGACTCTCCCTTGGAGTGTGACAAAACCACTTTGAGTGTGATGGTGGTCAGAAGTCAAAGTACAAATGGATGGAGACCACCACAAGTGTCGTAACATTTAAAATGTCACCTTTTTTCTTGCCAAATTAATAATTTGCAAAACAAATTCCTGAATTTAGGGGGCAAGGCACATTCACAAGCCTTTCAGTCATATGCAGCTAAGTTGCCACTTGTATTTAAGCGATTATCAAGACACTTAATTACTTTAAATCAAATTCAAATCTCTTTAGGAAGAACAGTACTGAATGTCAAGCAAAACGGAGCTGCACAACTTCAATGATTAGTCCTCCAGTGACTGACATCTGAACATTTTAATTACATAAATATTCCTCTATATCCAGTAACGCTTCTTAATACACGAAGTTTGGAATTGTGTGACTAATGCTGCCATTAGCTAGATTGAGGATTCCTGATTATTTGGACTGTACACAAATTGCTTCGCGGCAGCTCGGTGGCGATGTTAATGCAGCGCGTGATCATTGGAATGCACAAGAGCAGCAAAATGCAAACGCAGACATTTGTTTTCCAGCCAATCTGATATAAGTGTAATTCACATCACTGTAATGAGGTCTGCTTACTTCCTGTCTTTTTTGAAGTCTCTACACCTTCTCAAGGGCAAAATTGTTTTCTAAATAAAGAATTCAGTCTCTTCTGTTGAAGTACTCCATCAGAGTGAACTAAAATAGCTCCTATTTACAGACCCTCTCCTCATAATATCTGCATGTTGTCTGGAAGCCTGTAGCCTTCTGAATCCATAAACGTCTCACAAAGTCACACACTGGTTTCTTAAAGATCAAGAAGTTTCTTAAAGTCAGAAAAAAATACAAAATGTAATTACAAGCAAAGAGAAAAAGCAAAAACTACTGTATGTGACTATGTATGTGACAGAATAACAGATTTTGTTACTATTTTAGCTTACCTAGCCACATCTGCATTGATAGCCAGAGGAAGGCCAGCACTGAGCAGCTGGAATGTTTGCTGGTTAAAAATTAAACAGCAAAAACCACTCCCAACCTCCCTCACCAGTCCCCCAAAACCAACAAAAAACCAAATCAAACAAAAAGCCCCCAAACACCAAGCATCTCACCTTGTCAAAACAAGAGTGCTAAACTCATGAAATAAAACCTATGAAAGAAGCAAAAAGAAACCATTACTGATATTCTGGGTCTCTTATTTCTAACGTTATCCATCCTAATAACGCTTCTACTGACAAGTGTTACTTAAGCTCATTGGGTGCCAACCACTGACATTTGGGCTTGGGAACCTGGGTGTGCAGCATCCATGGTATTAAACAGCTGAATATTTTCTTTAATGAGCTGCAGCTTTATCTACAGCCCTCAAATCTATCTGCTGGCTCTCTTTCTTTGTCAGTAAATAGGTAACACACCTGTGTGCATACAGACCACTATGATGACTCAGGAATTTTGGCTTTTGAAGGAAATTGTTCCTTATAAATCCTCCATTTTCACATGTTTGTTTTCACCCCATATTTACCAGATGTCACAACTTCACTTTTGGTCATGCATCACAAAATAGGTTCAATGCTGTTCTTTTCTGTAATCCTAGAATAGATTTAAGGATGACAGGTAGAAAAATAATTTTAGTAATCCTTTCATTACCAACCTTCTTGTCACCTTAGAGAGTGGTAGATGAATGTTCTGCCCAGCTAAACAACCCTTTGGAAATCTTTGATCCCTGCTTCTAAGATATTGGTTTAATTGGTCCTATTTTTATCAAGCTAAATTAAGTCTCCTGCTCTTGAAGTAGAGTAACACTGAAACTGTTGCCTTAATTTCATTTTTGCTGTCTGAGGGCAACAGAAAAGCCCATGCAATCCATCCAGGAAGCAGTGATTCACTTGTGGTGGCAGGTGTAGCCGAAAACACAAAAAAACCCTTTCCACTAAGAAATTGCACTCCCAATTCAATGTGTGCTGGATGTGCCAGGGATAGACAAGAAAAACTATGCTCTACTTATCACTTTTTTTTCCCCCCACAGGTATATAATATATTAAAAGTGAATGTGGCTTTTCAGATTTAACATTAAGAGTGAAATGTAAATGCAATACACAATATTGTCAAGCAGCCTCCCTCATCACACAGGCAAGTGATGCTCTTTGGACATTCCCCAGACTGACCTAACATCCTCCAACTCCCAGTCAAACACATCCATTTCTCCATGAATCATCACAACTAATGCTTTTTTTTTTTTTTTTTTTGAAGGGTCTTTCTTTGACCAGCATTTTTTTTGCATATCAAACATTCAATCTACCATAATCACTATTAATGAAAGGACCAGAAATGAAGAACAGACTTTCTTATCTTCTCACCACTAATTTCCTTAACAGAATCAACAGGAAAACAGATCAAAGGCTGACATATCCAGCAGAAGATATCCATTTCCAGACCTTCCCTTTTGCCTCGTTTGCAGAATTTGGGAAGTATTTCCTTTTCTTCTTTCCCCCTCTCTCACCTTGCTCTCTCCATCCCAGGCATTTCTGGTGTCAAGAGCAGAGTGCTCCTCCATCCAGGTCTTGTCTTTTGACCCCTGCAGCAAAAACCTCTTTATTACTGCTCTCTGCTCTAAGGATTTCTTTACCATGATGTGGAGTTGGTTCAGAATACTTTCAGATGTCCTCCACAGTAGTATAAATAATTTCACAGCACTGAGGCAAAATTGGGCTTTGCCCTAAGAATACAGCTCCCCTCAAAGCCTTCTGCAGGTCTCCACACACATCAGTGAGGGGGGTTGGAGTTAGGAGTGTGTGAAGCTTCCTCTTAAACAAAATTGCCCTGTCAAAAACAGGAACTGCATAGGACAAATTTTAACACATGAAGTCTAGATTTTTTTTTTTTAAATGGAAGATTATTTAATCCCTATTAAATCCTAAAACAACAAACCAGGATAATAATAGCTAAAGCAAGCATAAAGGAACAGAGAGGGAATAAGTTTATATATTCTATTTATTTAAGATGGACTACTTTGAGTAGGAGGAAGAACATTTCCAGGAAGATGGGTTTAGTTTGACAGTATATAAATAGCCCGAGCTGAGGATGTAACAATTGCTCTGCCTCTTCCAACACCAGGCAGGGCAGTAGCTAGAACTGAGCTGACTATGGAACTGTAATATTTTGCAGCTTAGATTTCTTCAATAAGGCTAAGCCAGCTCAAAAGATTTCACTGTTGCTCTAACACACAAGCCTTTGATGTTTCCTCATCTTTACATCATAGAAGGAGCTCAAAGGGTTAATTAAAATTTAATGATATCGGCAGTACTTTGAAAAAGTTATGAACTTGGGTGAGATCAATCACTTTCTTGGACTGTCTGACTTCAAAGCAAACATTATGCAAAGGAAAAAAATTCTCTCATTCTGCATTGAATTCATAAGCAAGGATTTCCTCATTAGCGGTCTGTGCATGGAGGAGATTCCAAGTTCAAACTGGAAGAGGTGAGGTGCCAAAAAAAATGGTTAATCAGAATTTCATGCCTTTGATGCTAGTCACATGTTGAATGAATGCATCACTGCAAACCAGGGGACACTTGAACAGTCCCAAAATAGGAAGTCAGGGATTAAGGGATGAGCAATTTTTTTTCCAAATTCACAACTTGTTTGCAGAGATTTAGCTAAAACCTCATTAGCTTGTTTATTCACTCCTAGTGACATTCAGCAAAATGTCAACTGAAATAACAAAAGTAAAGTTTTTAAAAATGTACACATCTCTGGTCTGCATTTGTATTTTTATTTGTTTGCCATCTACATTTTATTTGAGCTGACAGCTTTCACTTTCTGCAGTCTTATTCTGACCTGAAGGTATTACTGGATTTTCTAAGACAAATACACTTCAGATGACAAAATTATGAAAATCCTCTATAAGAGATCCAAGTTTACCAGTGACTAGTTAGATTTATCATGAAGATTAAGAAAAATTTATTTTAATGCACTCAAGTGTTGACAGTCAATCACAATCTCTGCTCAGAAAAGGCTGTGTGGGGATCCTGATTCAGCACCAACCTTGTGCCTTCCTCTAATTTCAACACAAACCTACTGGGCAAAGGTGGAAATATGCTCCGTGGTGTGATTGCTCCTGGAGATTGATTTTATCATATATTTAATATTGTTCTCCATAAGCAATCACTGTGATACCTTCAACACACCCATGTGTTCAAAGCTCTATTTCTCAACATAATTATACACTTACCATGACACCTTTATTGCCTCGTTCAATGCCTAAGATGTATTTCTGGGTTTTCAAACGTATCTTTTCATTGAATGGCTCCTGTTTGAAAACCCCATTTCTTTTTAAACGTCCCACTATCGACACAACTATTCAGGACCACCAGATGTGATGTTGGGGATGCAGCACAAGGAACAAGTGAAACTGCTTTGAGCAGAAAATGCATTACTGGTGTACTCCTGAAAGGTTTAGTGAGAGTGATACTGTGAAATGTCCAACCAGCTTCCTTTGACGACTTCTCCAGACTGCTGTGATCGCAGGGCTTGCACCATTCACAGGAAAAAACCATGGACATGGCACTCCCTGTTAAAAGTGTGCTGGTTCATCCATGCCCTCTCATGGTAAATGCCTGGTTTCCTTCCAGCTGCCCTTTAATAACTATAAAGCTCCAATTTTTTTTTTTTTTTTTTTTNTTTTTTTTTTTTTTTGCCAGCAGACTTTTAGTTCAATGTAATGAAACTTGCCAAGTCACCCTGCAAATCCTTGTCTTCTGATTAATACCTGAAAAGCAGGCTGTCTGTTGGACAAGTCAATATTTATGTTCTCAGCATTTCAGATGGCTTGTACAGGCTCACACTGTGCTGATTTTGGTGGACTAGAGTCATTAGAAGTATTAAGATGATCCTTTCCATGGTATTATAACAAATATTTCAATAAAATGCTGGATTTTGAGTTTATAGATTTCAGCTGAATTAGCTCTGTAGTAAAGAGTTTCCATTTAAAGTGTATTCAACCTTTTTTAGGGATACTGATGAAAAGGCAGCAGTAGTATTTAAAGAACTACAGCAACAACAAATTGATTTTATTTTTGGCACTAACCCTTTTTCTCTTGCCCCTTTAATACAGAGAAATTCTATAAAATCTATTTCTGCTTTTTAGATAGAAGATAATAACAGCTGTCATTTTTCAGGGGAAAAAAAATTACCTAAAGATGAGGTAGAGCTGTCTTTCACTGATGTCAAACCCAGAAAAAACAATACAACAAGGATGAGAAAAGGAACAACAAGACAGCAGCTCATACTTTCAGACCTGTCTCTGATTTCCTGACAAACCTGTTGGGCACAGACAGACAGACAGACCACTAGGTCGTGTCAGCTCCTCGGGAATGGCAAACACAGACTCGCTCAGAACTGTTTATAGCAGGGCTTATAACACTCCTGTCTGGTCAGAAGAGGGTATGGAAACAGTTTTGATCAGGTAAATCTGATTTTTACTAAAAAAAAGCATGAGAAGAGAGGATACCAGGAAAGCAGATGTGTGAGACAGGGCAGGAACAGGAAGCTCACAGGAAGGTGAAGGAAGGAGAAGTGGAAGGGTGAAGGGAAGCAGCCTCACACTCACAGTGGTGCCTGGGCTCAGTCTCGAGCTGGTGGAGAAGGAATATTCTCTTCTGAAAAATGCCAGGGAGTCTCCTTGGTAATCCAAGGGGTGTCCCAAAACAGCTCTTAAAACTCAGCCCCCTTAGCCCTTTCCAGCTGAAGTGGATGGGTGGATAGCCCACGTTGTTTTGGATGTGATCTCATTTGCCTTTATATGTACATGTAAA
Organism: Daphoenositta chrysoptera; assembly: GCA_013397915.1. NCBI lineage: Eukaryota > Metazoa > Chordata > Aves > Passeriformes > Daphoenositta > Daphoenositta chrysoptera. Next base: position 1,370,332 of record VZRO01007446.1, on the reverse strand, counting down.
TTAAGTATGTTTGTTTCAGAAAGTCAGGCTTTGATTTGACAGAGAGGTATGAAATAGAGAGTTCCCTTTCGTACCAACTGCCAGTGAAAATTCTGTATGGTTGGTGGTTTACATCATCTGGGGGAAAAAAATTCATCTTATTCAGCTAAGTTATTGATAAGTGTCCAGAGGTATAACTAGCAGTAATCATGGGGGTTTTTTAACTCTTTATCCTTCTTTCTTGTCTAATGATTTTCTTCATTGAGATGGCTAAGACACTGAGCAGTCATAATTAAAGACAAATTAAATACACTTTTTCCAAATTAAATGCAAGTATTTTTATTTCTGTATATTGACTGTCTTTAAATTATTTATAAATTTCTAGAAGCCTTTATTATCTTTAAAATTAACAAAATAATTAATGTTAAAGCTATATTTTTCAATAAAGTTCAAACTCATGGTATATAAATACACAGAATTGTAAAACTACTGAAATAGGCTAATCAAGGCAGACCATGGGATTAGTACTAAATTTTGTTAATTTTTTTTTCCCCTTAGTTACTGGGTCTTGAGTTAGGGTTGTCTCTTTGTTTAAACTTTCATGCTGTACACCTCAGGCACTTCTTTTCTTTAATATCATATTTGTTCATTTGAATTATTTTTCAGGGCTAGGCTGCTAGATTTGTACCTTAGCCTAAAAATCACAGGTAATGCTGCCAGTGCTATCAAGTTCTCAAGCAGTTCTAAGTAGATGGGTACTCTGATTTCATTTAAGAAATTAAAATAAAACTTCAGCCTGGTTTAGTTGTACTATAGTACAATTTGAATAAAAGTGAAAGATTTACTGAGACACAGAAGTCTATTATCAATTGTTTGCAATAAACATATTTCCACAATTAGGTGTAAGTAAATGAGGAGTCCAAAGAGTTCAAAACGACAATCAAATTAATTTCAGAAAAGCTACTCCCTACAACCATTTCTTCTACTGGTGATTAGGCTTGACTGATGTATCCAAGACAAAGACAGTGATGCCTGAAAGATGGGCTGGAAATAAATCCCCACAGCCCGATGTCTATAGAGCAGGTATTTGTTTATTGCAGCTCTGGTGGTGAGGGGGATTTGTCCTCCTAGCTCACCCGCCTTTGTCAAGTGCAGTGGTAAATTTATACAGTAAATTATGCTTAATGTGGCTATGTCATCACAGCATCATCACATACGTGCCAGAAATAATTTACATAGCATGATCTCATGGTTATTAGGGAATTTCTTCTCACTGCACCTGCGCTCCCCTAATTCGGGGGTCTTTGGGGGTCTTTGATGAAGCTTCCAAAGTCTTCCTCGCACTTGAACTTTGAACTTTGGCTTTGNGATTTAGGTTACATAAGTAAAAACTATAGAAGGCTATTGTTTCAGGTTACAGGGTATATTGATATTAAGGTTACATAGATATCTTTTAACTCAAGCTATATGAGCTACTTATTACTTTGACTTAGGTTATATAGACATCAACAGCACGAGTGTTCCCCGGCAGGGACAGAGTGCCCTGCAGAGAGGGGGATGCAGGTCAGGATGGCTGAATGCAGCCACTGCCAAGGCCAACAACCCACAGCAGAGACCATGAGAAACTCCCAGAGGGAACCCCACCCCTTAAAGTTCTATTATACCAGGCAAGACCTTAATGGTTAATGAAAATTAGCTCTGACATTTGGGAATGGAAAAGGAAGTCCTGAGAGGAAGAGTTCAGTCGAGCTCTCACACTGTGGGTCTCCTCAAAGACCCTGTGGAGCTGTGACAAACTTCTTTCACTTTTCTAAAAGGATCTCATGTCTGAAAAGAGCCTGAGGAAGGTGTCAGGCAAAGAAACAAACCCTTTTTGATGACAGACGATCACCTATCTTAATAACAGCTTTTACTGTTCACTCCAAAGACTTTCAAGTTTGGGGTTTTTTAAAAAATATATAACATTGCTAAATGCAATACAAAATGCCTTTGGCTGTTGTCACTGTATCTCTCTGTGCTTCATTTTTCCCACAAAACCTCTATGCTGTAAGGGGGAAACCAGTTTTAAAAAAAAATTCTTTTCTTTTCTCATCCTTCACAAAGAGGCATTGTAGGAAGACAAATGGGAGGATGAGAAAGGGGGAAGTAGACACTGTACCCTTTCCAAAGCACATTTATTCTGCTCTAGTGTGTGTTTCATTGCCTCTCAAGGGTGCAGTTTATCTGCTTTTCTACTTCCAAGTAGATACAGTGCCTTTATACTCCCTGAACATCTCCGATTACATCACTACCACTCTTAATACCAAAAGGATGACATGGATTCAAAATGTTCAAATGTTGCCGTTCTGTTAAATACTTATTAAGCCACAATGTTTTTAAAGATTCCAGGTTGGAGACCTATATCCCCTTAGTATATCTTATTCTTAATAAGTCTGTTTAGTCTGAGGAGGGCATGAATTACTATTTCATCCTGTAGAAGTCAAAAGTGCTTGAGGGAAAAAAATAAAGAATCTGCCCTTGAAAATAACAGGATTACATTTTAGTGAGCTGTCATTTGTATTGGGAGGGTTGATCATTTGAAGCTTTAACTTGGGGGCTACTTTAGTGGTTGTTCTGTCTTCATGACAGTACATTCAAACGATTCCTCCACTTAATATTATGAGATAGAAGTGTGAGCAACAAGTGAGTTTTTATGTGACTTTGTAATTGTGGGAGTATAGCTACACTCTATACCCCATTGTAATGGCAAGCTTGTGCAAAATAATTAATTGTGTTCAAACTGTCACATGAGTTTAATATATAGTTATTAAATCTACTTTTTGGTTATTATGCCATTCCTAAATGAGAATCTATCTCAGTTCTGTATGGATTAAAAAAAGAGGCACAATATATTAGTAAGATTTTAGCTTGAATTTCAAATGGCAGGAAAGCATGAAACACTTAAAGCACTGTGGTAGGTTGACCATTAATACAAGAAAATTATATAGTTAAAATTCAGTGCCTTTGGTAGTGTTACTTTCTGCATCTTTAACTACAAAACTTAGTAATTTTATGTGCAATATGAATATAACTATTTCTGGGTTGATTCAAAACAGAAAAGTATAAAGAATTTCACATTCCCAGCTTCAAGACAGATATTCAATAAAGTGTTTTGACTACATCTTTGCACTGAAGTAATTGGAGTTGCTGTGTTGTTGCAGCTATGACGGTTTGAGAGCAGAAAAAATTTCAGAAATAAATAAAATCTTTCATTAGACAAAGTGATTTCATTGGAAAAACAGGCACTTATTCATAATACCCATTCTTCAGATCCTAAAGAAAAGCAAAATACATGTTAGAAAAAGAATCAATCTAATTAAGAACTTAAACATGAACACCTTTGGAGCCAAGAGGGGTGACAATGCCAATATTCATTCTTTCAGGAATAAAACTAACTTTTTTTCAGCAAGTTATTTCTTAGGTGATGGTTACACTCCTGTACAATTATCTGCAACCATTATATTTAAGGGTTCTCTCATGGTGGATCTAAACACATTTTTGGTTTCAAAAATTGCATCCTATATTATATCTCCAATTTTCATCTGCCTGCAGCTTAATAGAAAAGCTAGAGCTTCAATGCCTGGTCATAGAGGGAGAAAATTCATCAATAGTAAAGAGATTGTACTTCAGTCCCCATAATACAAGTGTCAAGAACAAGCAGTGCATGGGGTTTTGAAAAGATCATTGCACAGATAGATAAAATTCTTTCTTTACAGATCACCAGGAGACCTAAGCATCAGTGAACCCAATTTTTGAAGCTTTCAGAGGGACTGCACTGGGGAGATGCTGCAGTGGAGGCAGTGGGTAGTACAGCAGTAGGAGCATGCCATCCTGCCCACTCCCCTCCTGCCTGGAATTATTCTTCTTCCATAAGGCACACACAGTATCACCAAGTGAAATCAGTGCTTCTGGATGAAATAAGCTCTCATGGGTAAAGCTCAGTTCTGTTACTGTGCTCAGTGATTCCTGTGCCAGCACAGCCAGTATAAACTTCTCACTATACTTATTTGCCTTTTTAGTAGTTTAGACCAGGCCTAGGGTTCTGCTTTCATACAGAGTTATGCATACATTCATTTGTGAAATTGGGATTTAAATAAACAGGACATGTGTGGAATACCTACAGCCTTTAAAATTACTTCAACACATGCTTAAGTGCTATGCTGATTTTTTTTATAACACCTGGACTTGCTATCATCTGAAAGTGATATCAAAACCTCTCTGTCTTTTCTATTTCCATCAATATGCAAAATGTTTACATTTCCTCAAACTAAAAAACCCAGCAAAACAGTAATAATTCATCCTGTATTGCCAGAATATTTTGACTGTCAAGCCTCCAAAAATATAAATAAATGTTTCTAGCTTTCATGCTCTCAAACAGCAAAAAATACAACCACATCTTGGCCAAGATCACAATGATGAAAGAATCACACAGCTCTGTAATGAAACAACCTATATTTACTGGGCCTAACCTTCCTAAACCTCTACCAACCTTCCTGGTCTAATGTTGTCAGAAGGTAGGTACAGACTTCCAGGATTCCAGGGGGATTCAGACTCCATTAAACATGATTCTGAAAACTGAATTTATCTAGCCATCTAAACCAACTTCTAATGCTCCACAGAAACTGTGTGTGGTCCCAATATTCTAATGGCTTCTCTGGATGCACGTTAAAGACTTGAATGCCTTGATATGTCAATAGCTTTCCGGACTAAACAATAAAATAAATTGGAGGAGAAATCCCTGTTAGTTTGCCATGAATTATTTAAGCAGAACTCCTACTAGTGCACAAGGTCAGCAGGGGGATAGCACATTCTCACAGTCCTGCTCTGTGCCATCTGCCAAGAACAGCTCCGTGTTGGTGCTGGGAGCAGATTGACAGAATGAGGTTAGCTGGGGCAGTCACTAAGACACAGCCAAAGCTTGGAATTCACACACATCCCAGTAACATTGGTAACCTGTGTGAACAGGAGTGCATCCATGCTATTCTTCTCAACAGAATGCCTTAACAGGCTTGAGAAAAGGACAGCAAACCCTGCTTTCCCAGTTGCACTTGTACAGCCATATAAAATGCAGAGGCATGATGAGGAGAAGCGTTTGGAAAAGCAGAGATATTCAAGAACTATCTCTACTGGTAGATTTATTCTTGCAAACCAAACCACGAGAAAACTGCAAATGTACACTAAATACTGGGAGTTGAGTGGAATGTCTTTTCACCTACGGTATAGCAAAGGTGCAGCCAGAGCTCTGCAATAGAACCAGTAGAAAGAGAAGAACAAAGACTCAGAAGTGTCTGTAACAGAAGCAAATCCAATTTTTTTTCTGTGTGCAACACCTCTGTTTCATAAATAACAACAACGAGAACGCATGAACCACTCTAAGCTGAATCTCACAAATACACTACAATTTCTCTGTAGTTCAACATGCAGGATTATTCCCTGAAATGTGTCTGGCCACAAAACACCTGTGCTAATGGCAGAAGCTTCTTCTGCTGCCTTTTCTCATCACCTCAACATGGTGATGAGAATAGAAAGCGTGTAAAGCTGTGAAGGTTAGTGGGATTGCTGGTTTCCATCAGATACGCGACCTGGTAATGAATGACTGACAGGCTCTCTGAAGGGAAATGCACAACACAGGCAAGAACCTGCCCCTCAGATTGAAACTTGATGGCTGGTAAAAGACTTGTTAAGATTCACATCAGAATCAGGAATATCACTGCAACTGCTTCCATGACAACAAAATATAATGTCATAATGCATATTATGATTTCATGACAGGATGAAGCTTGTTTATCCAGGCAGCCTCCTCAGCACTGAACAGGATTGGAGAATAAGAGTTCACTTTGGGAACAAGTATACTAATAATAATTTAAAAATTATATTTTGCTTTGAAATATAGATGGGGAAAAAAGGCTTATTAAGTGCAGCTTATTTCCATCTCAAGTATGATCAATACCTAGAGTAACAGTGCCTATACATACCAGATTCAAAACAGTTGGGTTCTTTGCTTCCATTAACATTCTTGGGTCTTTCAACAGAGTATATTAATCATAAAATAGATTGTCTCCTTTTTCATACACAATATGGCAGTGATTAAGGCTGGCAAATCATTAATGCTTACATCTCACCTTTTATTTCTGTCTTCTATGAGAACCATGCCTCTGTTCCAGCACTAGGACTCCCCTGGTTTACATACACACGTTTTGTACCATGGATCTGCACAGTCTCCTACTTTCCTATCCCATAGACACCCCCTGTATTAATATACAAATATCTCATTTTTCTTTGCCTGAACTGATAGAGTTTCTGTATTAAAGACACTGCTCAGATACACACACTGCTCGTATAAACCCCATCAGTATTACACATAAACCTACTGGAATTCCCATGGTAAATCCTGATCCTTGGGAATTGTTTCTCTGGTAACCCACACCCTCAGGTACCCTGCACAGATGGAAAGAAACCTCATCTCTCGTGTTCTGGGGGAGGGAATGAGAGAGAAACCAATGACCCGCACCAGGACTCAGCTGAAGCACTTGAGCAACAACCCAGAGGTCCTATGCAAGCCCATACAATTTTACGACACAGCCTGATGGAAATACAACAAGGCTGGCAGTAAATAGCTGGAAAATTCCAGTGACTGATGAGTACAATCCTTACTGGTCTACTTCAATGCCATCTCCATGACCAGGATTTATCAGTGGAGTGGGTGAATATTACAGGTCTGTAAGACTGGTATTGTTACTCCCCTGGCATGGCAACAAGCTGGGAAAATTGTTTCTACTCAAAGCCAGCTCAGCAACCCCCATCTCCATGCTCCAATTGTCAACCTAATCCAACAATAACAAAAGCAAAAAAAAATAATGGGTAAAAACATGTAATATTAATTTCCTTATTGCTGCCAAGAACCACTTTTTTTTTTTTAAGTGTGCCCATCCTGGGAATGAATAAAGGTCCTCACTGAAACAAACATCCAAATGGTCATACATTAAAGCAACCAGGACAAGACAGTGATAAAGTCACTGCAGTTCTGCTTTAAATTATTTTCTAATGTCAGAAGCATTATGGATTCTTTGTGAAAGAAACATATAAAACCTTAAGTCTTCAATTTTTCATATTTAGTTTAAGGATTCCACTTCAATCAGCTTTCTCTACTTCCTTTTCAGAACTATCTTTGGCTGAGTGGCTAAGACTGCCAGTGAATACATAACAGTAGTTAAGCAATAATTTTCCCCTAGGAGAAAATTACTTTTTGCATAGAATAAAAAGGAATTAAATTATTTGAGGCTCAAGAAATAAATTTCTCAACACAATGAATCTATTTCTTTATTATTTTTAGTGCAGAGAAATGCTTTTTTCCAAATTATGTGTGTAATATAATAAAGACTGCATGCATAATTTTTAACCTTTCTGAAATAACTATGTAAAAATTATAAAAACAGTCACAAGAACAATGTTCATGATATGCATGGCCTAATTACATGCTGAGAACATTTGTTCTGATTTTTTTTTTTACAGTCTGAAATTCACCTTTTTTGTTTTCAGAAGCCATAGAAATAGCACAGCACACTTTCCAGAATAATGCAGCTGTCATAATAGGAATATGCAAATCATGATTATTTAAGATGAACTTGATCTTTTTCTCAAAGAGACTTTTATCAAATGTGACTCATATAGAAAGGTCTTATTAGAAGATAAGAAATATTATTCTCTCCTTTGATATGTTACTCTCAAAATAATGCTACTGAATCAGACAACGATTACCTTACTTGTACCCAGAAGCAGTTTATTCCTACTAAGTCCTACACTTAGCTACAATTGCTTTCATATTTGCCGAAGGAAAATGTTAAAATATTAATAATCCAGTAACCTATTCCATGACAGTGAGTCACTGGTTTGAACTTTCATTTCAGTCACACGTACACGAAGAGCTAAAGTTTAATATAAGCACAGAAATGGGAGTAGATATATTATAAAGGTTGTAATATCAGGTCTTAATATTTCCTACTACCATGAAATAACCAGTAGCACCAGCCACAACAGACTTTAGCAATACAAAAAAAGAGGCATGTGTGTTTATATATGTGCACTTCTATTTTGTTGTGTTCCATTTATGAAAGAAAAGTTAACAGCAGAGAAAATTCTGCCTGGAATGGCCAAGAGCAACAATCCCAGTTTAGAGCTTCTTGGTATTTTTACGCAGGAGTTCCTTTTTCTTTCAAGCAACTGAGGAAATATTTGTAAATGTCATTACTGAAAGTGTTGTAGATGTTGCTCATTACATCAAACTCCCTCATAGCTGCTACGGGGACACCCTCCTTAGTGGTAAAACTGGCCATATTACAGAGGATGTAGATAAATGCTCATGCACCAGAGTAAAAACTGTTTAAAAGGACACACCCAATTGTTTTTTTATCAATCCTGATGACAGATGAGTTTCACAGATACAACGCTCCAGCATCCATAAATAACCTGAGCTTTCAGCGGGTGAAAGAAAGATGAACAGAGGGAGTTGAACACAGACAAAAGCAGCCCTTTTTTGTATGTCTTATTTTGAGGACCTGAGCACCACACTCTGGGCATAATTTTCATTTTTATGAGGAGTTTTCATTACATAAGAAGTATAAAAAACTCATACCTGGATTCACCGTTAAGCCTAAAACAAATAAATAAACCACTGTTTACAATGCATGCTAGTCATCACACTTGAAGAGAAAGCTCCTATAAATTAAAAAAAAAAAACGTTTTTTTTATCATGTGAATTAAACAATTGCACATATTGCTATTTAGTGTCTGGTTCAATCCAAATGTATATTTTAAGAATGAAGTAAAAAACACAGCAATTTAAATGTTCAATTTTTTTTTTGTTTGGTTGGGGATTTTTTTACTTTAATACCCAACAACACTAAAACTTAGTAAAATATACTAAACAAGTACCAGGAAATATTTACTCAAATGTTAACTCCCAATTTGCTGTGGTGTTTTTTAAAACCCCATTTCTTTTCACATAAAATTAGCGGGTTTGTGTTTTGTTTTTTTTTCCCCCCAAATACAAGTATCTTGCTAGAAAGAAAACACTTATGAAAATTACCAAAAATATGTTTTAATTGAAAGTTTTGAGTAGGAATTGGTACGGAGCCATCTTGACACTGACTGCCAGCCTCTCTGATGGATTTAAATCCTATTCCTGTTTACAGTCACCTGCTCTGAGCACAAAATGTAGGAGACATATGCAGACAGCAAGTGACAGGTATGGAATACTGAAAGAAGTAATTTGATTGAATTCAATTTGGAAATTGATTGAGATTCATTTGCATATGAAATATGTTTTGCAATTTATTTAGCTGAGACTGTTTGCAGGGTTCAGCTCCCACCCTGTGGGGCTGAGGCTGGGGTTACCTGCGGGACAAGGCAGAGCTGGGGAGGGCTCTGCAGGAGGTACCGCCCTGCCCAGCCTTGTCACCCAGTGTGACACTTGATTCCAGCACTGCCACTGTCCCAGCAGGGCTCCCACCCTGCCAGGGAGCTTCTCCTCCCACTTTTGTCATGGTTTAAATGGTCTCAAAACTGCAAAACGCTCAGCTGAGAAAACCCAGATTTTCTGTCAGACAAAACTCTTCTGTATTCACCAGATCTTTGATAGCTTAAACAGAGTAAAAAAATACCCTAAAAGGGTAGGAACAAGAAAACACAACAATCAAGTTTTTCTGTCCTGCTTCTCTTTCTGGTGAGAAAGAGGTGATCAATAGCTAACTCATGTAAGCACATTTAACTATTAGGAGACAGCAAATGTTGATTACAAAACCTAAGAAGCTGGATTCTCCCTGATCTTGTCAAGATAGAGTGGACAAGGATCATCTCAGAAACCACTGAATCACTCTAAGAAAGATCACGCACGCTCCAGAAAGAAAGGTGAAAAGTGCATTGTGAGGTAGACTACCAGCCTTCATCAGAAAGAGCCCTGAGGAAGAAGAGGAGCCTTCCTCAGTGCGACCACCAGGACACACAGCACAAGTGTGACACCTATGCTAATGATATTCACGACTTCCCAGAAGTCATTTGTTTAACCACTCCTGTCCCAAGGAACGTGATGAATATTCATGAATTTTACCCATAATACTGTGTTGTAGGAAGTGCTGGGATGTGTGTGCACTGGAGGAGAGATCCCCACACACCCGGTACTGAATAAAGCAAACACCCACTGCTCTGACTCTGTCTCTGACGGGTCTCCTGGCCCGGTTTGGGGCGATTCACTGGAATTGCTCTCTCCATGGTAAGTGATATCCAAACCCAAACCAGTAGAGAAATACACAGAGCTTGGTGTGGGAAGGCCCAGAGCCAAGTGCATTCAGCCTGTGCTTTTGTTCTGGGTATGTTCCCCCTGTAGTAATCTTGGATTTACATCAGCACCATGCAAAGGTCGCATTATGGAATGACCCGAAAAGAAGTGTTTATTACCAGTGTAAACCTAAGCTAGCCAGCAGATGCCTCTTCTTAAAATTCTACTATTCCATTCATTCATTCTCAAATTACTTATTAATTTAGCTGATGATTTCCTGTGGCTAATCTTACAGACCTAAGTCTGCTTCTGTCTTCATCCTTCAAAGAAGAATTTAAACCTCTCTAATGTAATTCAGAAGTTCAGATTCACTTTCACATATCCCCCTATCTTTTCTGCTTCAAGTTCATGTCCTGCATTTAAATGAACAATGATACAAAGAACTAATATTTCCTTGTATAATTTAAATTATAAGACTGAAGACTTAGAAAAGAAAAAGGAAAGACACTACTATTTAACTGTTTTCTTAGGCAGTAAGAGCTGTCCATTGTAATCGAAGGTTCTTTGCATTAAATCTCTTGCCATTTTACTGGGGGTAAATGCATGTCCGTAACATTAAAAAAATATATAAATGCCAAGCTGTACATATTCTGATAGCAATTGTGATTCAAGATTGCTTAAATTCATCATTGTTTTTCTCTAAGCACGAGAAATCTTAAATGGTATAAAGAGCTGTTCTATACCACCAGACATGAATTTCTTTGAATTGAATTAAACCCACTTCACCAATTTCAATATCAATGAATTGGGATATCTCCTACAGTAAAGGGAGTCAAAGAAGAGATACAGAATAATCTCACATATCCTTGCAACAATTACGATAATAAATTCATCTTGGCAGATAGGATGACTTTTTCCAAAGAATAATTGTCCCTTCCTGGTTGCCAAGATACAGAATTTTCACTCAGAGCATATCTTGAAAATTGGGAGCATTTGAATTTTTACAGTAATTTTAAGGTGGTCAAAGGGTAATGGTGAGTAGCTAAACAAAAATAATTTTGTTGAACACATCACAGGACCTGTACCATCCAGGAGATATCATGCAATCTCCTGTGAATTCCACTTACTGAATTAATAGAATTGTACAAGCATTTAAATCTCACTGATTCCACAGTCCTCTCACCATATATTTCAATGTGACTGTCAAGGTTTGCCACAAAGGCAGAAGAAAAAAAAAAAATAGATGTCTACCTCTAAAATACTGTGCATTTTTAATGGTGGGATACAAGTCTGACAATTACCAGCAAACAGTCTGCTTTAAAAAAATCAACTAAATTAAATCTGCAATTTCAAAACATTTGCAATGAATAAGAACGGCAAAGAAATACTTCAGCTAAGCTTTTTCTCCATTAAAGCTCCTAGTCTGGATTTTGCTGAGCAGCCCTGATACAGTGATTTTTCTGCTGAGTTTTAGCACCACTGGGAGACCATGCTGAGGCTGGAGAATAGGGGACATCAGGAAAAGGCTGGAATTTCCTCATTCCTCCCAACCACACACTAGAAATACCTTCTATTAACTCTCATTCACACTTCATTTTATCAAGCAAACTACTTGCAGACTAAATAGTTGCTTTGACATCTGCACATCTGCAATGCAATGTGTGAACACTCAAAAAAAGTCATTTGTGACCACCTAATCCACTATCCCTAATCCACTTAAGAGTTCTGGTAGGGCAAAAATTTGATCAATTCGCTGTGACTTGAAGAGGTACACGATGCTATGTGCTGTGTCCCTGCACTTGCACATGACAAACTGATGATACTAGATGGCACCAAATTTGAAATAACACTGAGAATAAGCCAAAATTTTTCAATGGAGTATTTTTGCATGAAATCTGCATTATTGGAACGAATTTTTTTCAGGAATACAGTGCTTATGCAGCAGAAAAAAATAATCCATTTTACTACAGTATATTAAATCAGTAGTTTTAAATAGAGAATAGTATTTATATATATCAATAGCAATATGTACTGTATTGCTTGTTTTAATATAGAAGTCTAACTTGTTTTGACATTACCAAACCTCTGAAATCAGATTACAGAATACCAAGTGAAAAGAACTTAATTAGTTGTTCTATTACATGTGACTTTAATGTTAAACAATCTTCATAAAACCTGCATCAAGTGTTTGGTACATTTCTGAGTGACAAAAGGAGAATTTCTAACCTGTGTGTACAGTTAAACATATTTTAGTCCCTAACGTACACATAAACAGCCTGAACTGACGTTTACATTTTGCTTCTTGACTGCCCTACCTTGGTTTCAGTTAAAACCCCCCAGAGCTGGTTGGGACAAAAGTCACAGAAGCACAAGGGAGCTTTGCAAACAGACTGGATAAACACCAGGCTGCTGATTGCTTCCTGTTCTGTGACGTTTGCCATTAGAGGATGCTGAAGAAGCAGCTTGTTTTGAAATCTTTTTATAGGATACAATTAACATATTAAAAATACAATTTTTAAACCTATGGCTATTGATAGTACTCTAACCTCATTATAGTGTTACTTCTTCCATGCTCTCTTTCCCATGTTTTTCCACACAAAGCTGCCATATGATTGAATACTATTTTCTTATAATTACAACTGTGGAGGAAGTTATAAGGATGATGGTCAAGTATGGGCTGACTTGCCTTTAAGGCTGTATTTCAGTACACTCACTAAAAGGAGGGGTTAGTAACAGCTGTAAGCAGACACTCCTGTTTCAAACAGAACTGTGTAAAACACTTGGTTTCTCACACAGGCTCACAAAAAGGAAAGTCTGCTGTGTTTGCTATATGAAGGATATATGAAGCTATATCCTTAAAAGATTAATAATTTTGGACACAGAGTGATTAAAAGTTCTGAATTAAAAAAATACATTTTCCTATTCCTACAGTTCAGTTTTAATCATGGCATACCACAGCTTTAAAACCCATCTTCCAGTTTATTCAGATTCCTATTATTTGATGCTGCTCCAAAAGAACAGGGGCTGTCATCCCCTATACATAGAGTCAGTCATATGTGATACAGATCATCTGGCATATACTCAAACTCATGAACAGATGAAGCACATCCAATTAATGCTGAAGTTTCTTTGAACTTCACACTGTCAGGAGAGCAGGAGTGTCTTATGCCAATTACTGCAGTGGTTGGGACTGAAGGACTTCCCCCCTCATACTATTCTAGTGAAGACAGAGGCTTTACACTTTCACAGGAATTAGTCTCACAGTGCTTAAAGACCAGGAGTACTCTTCCCAATCAGCAATTCAGCCCCTTGCTGCTGCAGAGACATACACCTTATCAACACTTACACATAAACATGTTTTACTCCATTTTAAGTGTTATCTGCTATGCCAGTCACAGAAGCTGCTACACATTTTAATACCATCTACAGTTACAACTGCTGATTTCCAATAGAAAATTTCAAGGAGGACTTTTAATATTGCTGTGAGAATGATATCCTTTAACACAAACAGCTCATCACATCTACCAGTTTTTATTTAGTTCACACAGCAATGCAACCTTACTGGGCTGGACTCCCTATATGGGGTTTACAGGTATTTTGTGCATCTGCCTCCTTATGCAGGCAGTCCAAAGCTTTCATCTTTGTTCTTTGCTGGAAGGTCTTTCCCTGACTTTGCACATATTTGAACCTTAAAGTTCCAGTTTCATAAGGTTAGAGGCCACTGTGTCAAGCAGGTGGAAGGCGGGGGAAGAATTTGCCATGTGGCCCTGGCCAGATTATCAGTGACAAGGAGGATCTGCAGGAAAATAACACTGCAGGCCAAAGCCCCCAGTTCTTCAACCCCAGTGATATTTTCTAAAGCAGTATCAGAAAGTGTTCAGCTTTTGACAGGGAAAAAACTGCCAGGAGTAGTGAACAGAAAAACAGAGAAGCAGAGAAAGACAGAGGAGTTGGAAAACGTACAGATTTTCCAGCAAAAAACAGCAAAAGCAGTGGTAACTGCCTGACACTCCAGCCAATAATCAGTGGCTCCCAAATCCCACACTGGGTAGGCCATGGGAAGGTAAAAGCTTGCTAAGTGTTATGGAAATGTGGTACTTCAACAATTAGCACTTCATTTTTAGATAATATTGGGTCTGTATGTTTTTTAAATTGGGAAGATTTCTAGAAAGATTTTTTTTTTAATTTCTAATACGCATTTTAACACTTCTGTTCCACAGCAACAAACATTAGCTGAATGTCATAAATAGGGGGTTTTCATTTGGTTGGTTGGCTTTTTTAAATGTCCACAAGGGCTTGTCTGGACTTAAGATGGAATCAAACACCATCCAAGTTCTCAAGTGTGAAATAACAGAGCAATATTTGAACCACCTGTAGGTTTTTTGACTGACACCACTGTGCTAACACCACTGTCTTTGTCGTGCACCCTACAGACTCCCAAATCCCATATACAAGTGCGCAGCACTCATCACTGATGACTCCACTGCTCTTAGCCCAGCAACATGCCACGTTAACCAAGCCTTTCACAGCGTAGATCCTTGGCCTTTTCTGTCACTACAACAACTGAAAAACCGAAATAATTGATATCCCTTTTGCTATTTTTCTTATGAGGAGCTACAATTCCTAAATCTCAGCTTTATGCATCGCTTTTTACAAGCCTTTCATCGTGTATGATATCTTGTTACCTTAGATGTTGAATCTTCAGTAGGAGCTAATCTGTGGATGAGCTTTTTACAAGCCCCCCACTGCGGAAGTCAAATCAAAGTACCCTTATGAATATTCATGAGCAAAACAATGGTTACTCACTGTGCTGGGCGGCCCTGGAAGCCAGTCCAAATGGTTTTGATTTTGTGATTGAGATTCTTAATGGTCGTAATTATCCGTTGCAGCCATGCAGTACCGAACATGATGGGTAATGGAGATACTTAACCCCCCTCAAAAACCAACAAAAAACAGCAATCCTGAAGATTCTAATGCTCATGTTGTAGTTCCTACAGGGCAATTAGCCCCTACTAATGATGTTTATATTTATATGCAAATGTATAAAAAAGAATCTTAACAGATACTTCATATTTATGCTCCTGGGATCTGACTATCCCATCTGTCTGCAGAAAATATTTCCCATTAGCTGTGTGTGTTGCTGATTTGGCAATAAAGACTATTTAATATCTAGTAATTTATTTTTGATTTTACGTTTTTCCATTTCCTTCAGCTCTATCATAAAAAACCTCTGCTTAAGAACACAAGAGTTACATAGTGCATCAGCAAAGATTTTAGTTACACTTTCAGCAAGCAACGAGACTTGTATTTTGGTGTGAGTTTTAATAATATTTTTTCCTCATTTACCTCTACTCTTGAACTGAAAAATAATTTGGTAGCCTAAATAAACCTTTTTGAGCCAGACCTTTTCTTGGCACTCACTACAAGTCAATGCTCACTTTCTAGTGCTCTCTATTACACGCAAGAGTTACAGCAAAGCCAGCAATGTCTATGTAGAAAACATCTTTTTAAATGAGGTTAAAGTTATTCTTCTGTCATTGAGAGCTGGTCTTCTGAGACCAACTTTCTGAATATGATGAAATGCAAACGCATTGTATCAAGGTAAGTATTTTATTTAGCTTTGCACTAATCAGTCACCTAAGGCTCCTAGAAATCAAGGAAAGACATCCTTAAAAAGTAATGAGCTGGCTGTTTTACTTTATAATGTTAAAAGATATTAAAATTCTTAGAGGTGCATATGCACAAGTTATGGAGAGAAATCTGCCAGGAATTAAATATGTAAATTAGGAGCCTGAGCCCAACATAAAAATTTGGCTGATCAATGCTTTGAAGGCTTTTGATGAGAGTTATTCCATCAATAATCATAGGAGCATAATCTCCAGATCATTTCAGGTCAACTTTTTTTTTTATGGCAATACCCACATGTACAGTAATTGACCTACTAATTTCAAGGAGTTTTCCACTGACTTCAGAGACCTCCTGCATCCACAGCTTCCATAATCTGTTTGTGCCATTAAATCAACATAGTCTCTATGGTGCTTCTGTAATGGCATTTGCTGTGTGAGACACCTGAAGCAGCCAAAGCTGAGTCTGAGCCTCCCTCCTATTCCTGCCTAACCTCCACTACCACAACATAATCCACACACTTCCTGTTGAGCTGATTTTCTGTTGATCCACTCATATTTTAGGAAAACATTGAAGACCAGCTGCCAGAATTCCTAAATAATGATAACAGCAGTACTATGAAATAGAGGAGGGTGTCTCAGCTATGCTTTAGCTACACTGGAATGGAACTGTCATGTTTTTCTGTTATAAATTCTGTATATACATGGCTGCTAATCGCTAGAAATGATTTGTTTCTATTTATTATCCTGACTTTAGGAGCTTAGGAAAAGCACTTGCCTTGCAGGTCTCTCATCCAATATCTGAACAATCAGAATGCATGACTAATTCTCATTAAGCTCAATGGCTTTAGCTGCAATTCCCCCACCTGTTCCCAAGTTTGAGATACTTATTAACTCTTCCAGCACAAGAATAGTTGTTTACCTTTTATGTAGTTTAAATGCTAAGCTCCAACATGTCAGACTGTTCAAACACCATTGTCTGTCTCTTTTCTCCCCTGCTCCCTGCCCATTGTTCTCCTCACATTGTAGAAGACCAAAAAAAAAAAAAGAAAAAAAAATTCAAGCCAAAAGATCTTGCATATGAATGTGTCCTCTTTCAGAAAAGCCATGGTCTAATTTTCCCAATCAGACTTCTTAAAGATTTCACCTTCACCCTGAATATAGCTGTGACAAGTCAGTCAAGGTCCAGCGATTCCAATTAGAGAGCTTCTCTCACGAAGGTAAAGCATATTGCATTTCCTGACAATACTGTATTACAGCAAAATTATTGTGAAAGGGTTTATCTTTAAAGAGGGCAGTAGTAGCTACAATCACCTTATTCAGTGACTTAAAATTGTGACATAAAGTAATGGATAGCACAAAATATCTGCCAAGCACAATCTTTTTCTCCTATCAGTGTTCCACAAAGCAGAACAATCACTTTCATGTGGTTTTACTCTTAAAAAAGAAGAAAGTGGTAAATGGTGACACAGCTTCAGTAACGATTAGAATAATAGTTTCCAATACTGTTTGCAGTCCTATATCTAGTTTTACTTTTTTTTAAGAGAAAAGATCAAATCTCATTTAATAGTGATAATTTATTAATTGACAAAATACTGACCATACATGGTAAGAGATCTCTAAAACTGGAAAGGAAAAGTCAGATAGGATTATATTTCATAATTGGAGAGGAAGGATTAAGGAAACAGAGTAGGAAGCAGAGACTATCTTAAATCATGTTCATCATTCATTTACAGTACCATCAGCAGGCACTGGGTAACTTTCAAATGACAGGGTGATAAAAGGTGCACCAGCTTTAAGTCACAGAACACAGTTTACACTGTGACCAGTCATGTGAGTGTCAGACTGTTAATAACTGGGGAGGTGGGCAGAAAATGAACCAGTTCTAAGTCTGTGAAACTTCTTAAAGAATAAGAAATTCACACCACTTGACCTTAGGTACAGAGTCCAGGTCTACATCATTGTCTCAAATGAGAAGTGATACCCCTTTAAAAATATTCTCAATGTCACACATTACTTAAACCTTAGCCCAGTTATAAAATGTTATGGTGTTCCAATCTGGTAACAGAAAATATACTGAATTCACTGCTATGATTAGTGCTTTGCTGATATTTGACTTAGAGGTAGATCAAGATTTTCAATTATATCAGGGTATGAGTATCTGCATAAGCAGATATGCATATTATAAACTGTTTCATCTATTGCTAAATAGGCAAAAAGTATTATTCTCTTAGGCTTTAAGTTCCTGCATTTTCCTTACAAGCCTTTTTTTTTTTTTAAGTAAGCCAAATAGAGTAAAAATAAGGAGGCAAAAATCTATGACTAACATTCACAAACTGAAACGAAAAAAATCCCAGAAAGTTTCTGTTTTCTGTTGTTATATGTGCTACAAGTGTCACATCTTAACAATTCTTCAAAGCTTGCCAGCCCTAAACCCTCTATTTCCACTGGTACTGTATATAATTTTCTCACATATTTTTAAAAAAGAAGTACATGTCATAACACATTTTTTCTCTTACTAATGTACTACTATTCACTGCTTTCTTTAAGCAACATGCTGGGAGGTAAAGGTGATCTTCTGAAGCCTGTGGATAAAGTGTGCTTATTGCAATGGAGTAATTGGAAGAGTATAAACAGATATGAGGAGAAGGAACAGAATGTTATAATTAACATAGAACAAATGTACTGTTGAATTTGAGATAAGAGCTTACCTGAAGATTATCTAAATTTGTTGTATCTGTATTAGGGGTATTTTTCCTTATCTTTTCAGTCTATATATAATATCATTTACCAGTGTATTAAATTACACTGGATCCAAAGTAAAGACTATTCTTTGAGGTAATTTTCCTGCGTATGACGAATATGTAATAATTGTTTTTTAATAGGAATAATTGTGTGCCTAGTGTACAATTTCTGGAGATACCACTTATTTCTTACCTTGTTTTAAGTGCTCAGATGTGCATGGTGTGACAGGTGAAGGAATCTTCTTTCTGGTAGGCAGCAACATTCACTTGCTTTTCAATAATGCTTTCTGAGGAAGCAAAGCTTTACAGCCTTAAAAGCTGCCTTTACTTCAATTTCTCTTCTGTACTAAAAGGGACAACTTTGGCAATGTATAACAGTGGTATTAAATTCCAGAAGCAGTAGGTAATGCTGGCCCAACTAATTCATAGTTGTAGAGCTGCTATTCTGTTCCCTCATAACTAAAAAAATGCACAACTTCATCACATAAAATATCTGTATATATAGTCAGGACAGCTGCCCTCCCAGCACAAAACATTTGAAAGCATCAGACTCAAGATGAAAACTCACATCTTCCATGTTCATAGTCAGTAACTACTCCCTGACTCACAGTGTTTTCCAAATAAATCACTCAGATCTTTGTTCCTCATGAAGGGAAGGAAAAAACCCAGTCTGTCTTGGCTTTGTAGCCACATAGTGCTTTTCCATATGTAGGCCTCAAAGCACTTTACAAGGGTGGTTAAGCTTTATTAGCTGGATTTTACAGTTGGTCTAGCTAAGTAAAGAGATTTTAAGCAATTTCCACAAGGCAGTGTCATCTACTGGATTAAACATGTGTCATGTAACTCAGAGTCCTGTTCCCAGTACTCTGCCAGACTTCCTACACAACCTTTTGTAACTTCATTTTGGTTCTTTTCGTTCACCTTGAAAACCCCATGAGTTTTCACCTCACCTTGAAAAATCCATGCCTCTTCTAGAGAAACAGATGATATCGGTGAGAGAAAATCTTCAGTCTGATTTAAGGGTTTCATCTCTTTCAGGAAATGACAGGATGACACAGAAAAATAGAAGCACTATTTTCTCACTATGATTCCTATACTTCAGATTTACTGGGAAAATTGCTGAGGACCTTATGAAAATTATTATAAACTATTCCACAAAACAATGTTATAACATTGGTTATATAACTGGATATACTTCAAGTCTTTTAATTTGTGATGTGATCCAACAATTCAAGAGCTTCATAGATAACGTTCCTGCCTTATCCTAAGAACCTCTACAAACGAAAATAAAACAAACTAAAACTTATCAGAAATTATTTATTTGTTATAATAGGAAACTGTCATAAAAGCTTTGAAACTTGGGTCTAGGTACCTCTGTGCCCCTATAAAGGATGAATAGTATTACAATATCTGTAAAATATTTCAAGACAGTTGGATACCTGTGACCAAAAACCCCAAAATGCTGTTCTCGTGTTACAAAGATGGGAGAGAAAGCAGGAAGCCCACGTGGCACAGTCAGGTGTGTGTGTAAGGCACTCGGTGCTGTGAGCCATGCCAGGATCAATAATGAAACTCATCAGGAGTGCCCCCCACCAGCCCGGGGCAGAGGGCTGGCCCAGCCCTGCACTGGCAGTGCCAAAGCACTGCTGAAAACACTGCTCCTGACCAGCTCCTTCAGAGCAAGCGAGGACAGAATTAAATCATCAATCTAGAGATGTCAGCCAGGCCTCACCTGCAGGGCGAGGTGAGGGCAGTCTCTCCCATGAGATGCTGAAGTACTCCTTCCCTGACTGAAAACCATTTCATAACCATTCTCACATTGAGTTCCCTGCGTTAAAGAGGTTCCCTTGCAGAGTCTATAGTGTAGAATGTCTCAATTCTAATTAATTGTAAATACAAAGAAAACCTCTCCCTTTTCCATATTACTTCTCTCTATATATACACTCATTATATATACGATCATATACTCCATATATACTCGTAAGTTACTCATACTACTCATATAAATGCCAATTCAAAAGTTAAGACATGCAAACTAACTTTTTCACCAAGAGATTTCTTTTCTTCATAGCTTACTACTCTCATAAGGATTTGAAGAAGTAATCAAACCCACTATATTCTAAGTGGTACCCTGACACCCAGGTGCCAGTTGGCATCTGCCTTTGAAATACTTGATTTTTTTCAAGTTTAGTCATTTACTCTATTCTATTCTTTCTCCTCTTGCAACTGCACCCCACAGTTGTGTTGTAGAACACAAAAAGAACTTATCTGGCTAAACTGAGTCGTAAATGCTGGAGACAGACCAGTTATTTACTGCTTCTACTCTACTAAGAAATACTGACAAAAAGCCTTTTATAATACACCTGACACCTGCAGTCAAGAGCCCACCTGGAGTACTGCATCCAGTTCTGGTGTCCCCACCACGAAAGAATGCAGACCTTTGGGAACGGGTCCAGAGGAGGCCATGGAGATGATTAGGAGGATGGAGCACCTCTCCTACGGAGACAAATTTGGGTTTGTTCAGTTGAGAAGAGAAGCCTCTGGGGAGACCTTACTGCACCTTTCTGTACTCAGTCAGGGACAGACATTTTAGCACAGCCTGGTGCAACAGCAAAAGGGGCAATGGTTGTGAATAACAGAGGGTTGATCTAGATTAAATATAGAGAAGAAGGGTGTTAAAGCACTGGGGCAGGTTTTACCCTGAGGGGCTGTGGATGCCCCATCTCTGGAAATACTCAGAGTCAGGCTGGATGGTGCTCTAAGCAATGTGATCCAGCTGAAGATTTCTCTGCTCATGGCAGGGAGGGTGGATGAGATGACTTTTAAAAGGTCCCTTCCTACCCAAACTATTCTATACTTCTATGAATGCAACACAAAGCTACATTCCTTTTACTTGCTTTGAAAATGTCCTCAATGAAGCTGTGAAGCTGCAGACTGCCCTTCCTGGGAAACTTATTTTGCTCATGCAACACAGCTGCATCTCTTTCAAAGTGACCCATATTACAATCTAACAAGTTCTTCTGTATGTTGAGAGCCAGGTTTTGTCAGTCCTTTGTGTTACTTTCAGGCATTTTTAAGTGCTTTTTTCAGCCTTTGTGGTATGAACTGACTTAACTCTGTTTCTTTTAATATCCTATAAAGTGGCAAGAAGAAACAGGGAGAAGAAAAATAAAAAGGAAGCTATTCTTCATACCTTTCATTTCTAATGGGAAGCCATCTATGATGCTTGCACTGAGTATTTCTAGTGCTATATGCAAAAAGTCACTGGTGACACTCTTCAGCACTCTGTGGGGCCCCTTTTCCATCTCTCTTTGCACACTGTGTAATCATTGTCTTTCTGAAAGAACATCTGCTGGTACCTCCACATCAAAAGCTGCTTATCCTCTTGTAGTTCTCTCATTTGAGAGTACCCCATATGATGTTGACAATCTATTTTTTAATGTCCTCTCTGATCTCTTTCCTCAAGGTCTCCCATAATTCATTGTATTTGACCCACTCCTCTCTTCTGTTGTAATCTCCCTTTATCTGGCCTCTTCAATCATATGTGTTCTGTTTCATTTGAATGTGGCTTTTCTCTATAGCCTGTTACCTACAATTTCCTCTTTGCTTTAAGCATTGCTTTCTTTGATTTGTCATTCAAACTTTATGTTCCTTCAGCCAGAGCTTAAAATCTCATCTGGAACTGGAGACCGAATTCTCTCATCATTGTGGAGACATGTTTTGTTCTTCTGAGGTTTGACAGTTTTTCTGCTGTGTAAGTCATTAAAATGTACACACTGCTGCACTTGCGTCATAATCAAGATCTTGAAGGCAGCAAGCACTCTTTTACTTCATAAAGGGAGGCACAATCTATTAAATGCAAAACAGGTAATCTGTTCACATATTTGACATCAGTGACAGAAATAACTAATCCATTAACTGAATTATTTAGTTAAGTGCTTTGATTTGTGCTGGTGTTTTCATTATAAAAAGGATTAATAATCTGTTGATACTTTCATTTAACATAAGATTCTCTTGTCATTTATTATAATCCTATTTCTTCAGCAATTCATCCAGTAATTTTGATTTTCTTTGGGCTAGTTCTTTGCAATTTTCTTGTGATTTTCATCAGACAGGCAGACCTTCCTTTTCCCATTTACAACAAAACTTAACTAGGACATCTGCTATGTAGAAGGTGCTGCTCTGACCCTTCAGCATTTAACTGTACTTAGGTGTTGGCTCAAAGACAGGTCTGCATCAGCACCACAAACCAGATGTAGTTGATTCTATATTTGGATAAAGAAAAACAGTTATAGGTTGGTCTCTCTGCATCTATCACAGGGAGAAATGTACCTTGGAGGGCTTGGTTGAGGTTTAATGGTCACTAACAAGTATTTGTTCAAAACTATGACTTTTTTTGTCTCAGTACAAATAAATAATCTGATTTCAAACCAATTTTTTTCACCTGGCAACAAAGCTAAAGTAAGTTGCATTGCTACTATATTCACTTGGATTCTATCCAAAGTGGGAATTGTCATTATTATGAGGAAGAACACATATTTCTTCTGATTTTCATTTACTGATGAGTGTCTTGCTGAAAGTGTATGAGAAATTTTGTATGCTCTTTTAAAACTGAGATCTTATGATCTCTTATGATTTAAAACAATATCAGGAAAATCCCAGATAAAGTCTCAGAATCTTTACACAACTCTAATAGGAATTTATTCCCAACAAATTTGTTTGGCAAACTGCTGTAAGGGAAGTTCACCTGCTGTTTTCAAATCACTTGTGCTTGCAGCTATCTGTGAATCACCTGCCAGCCATCTGAATTTTCATGAGAGCTGTCCAGCAGTGCAATTTCTCATCACACACATCTAATGATAACTCTATATAAAGTGAGAAAGAGTCAATATTTAATTCCATTAGACACGTTGTCCCGTGGTTGCCCGCTATCCTGCAGGGTTACACGATCAACAGATGTTTTCTCACAATAACAAAAAACCCACCCACAAACCCCCACAATCTAGAGAGCATATACCTGCTTTATAAACCATGAAATAGGGAAAGAAGAATTTTCATGGAAGTCATAATGTTTCCTTAAATTCAAGCTATTCCAACAGCATCTTCTTCAAAACTCCTGAGCTGCCAACCATTGCAGTGTACAGGGGATCATGTAAACAGGTACCCAAACACATTCTGTTTTGTTAAGGCTCCTTACCTGTGAAATTTGAATGACAAAGCTATTCAGCAGAGCCATCACCCTTGAAACATCCTTTTCACCCAGGATTCAAGCTAAATCCTGGTGAAGTCAAAGGAATAGTTCAGGAATTCAGCAGGAATTTGATCGGCATGGTTAGGATTCATAATAGGGATTCAGCCCAATGCCTGAAGAAATCTCCTTCCAGTTTGTCCAGCTGCCTTATGCCAGCCTCCTATTTCCTCCACCACACAGGACATTAGAGGAAGGAGAGTAGGGATAGGTTTCTCACCTTTACTTAGCAAACAAATCCATGCAAGGGGGTATGAAGGATAAAGCAAGGCTCCAAATGTTCTTTTGGAACTCACAAGAATGCTCTGCCTTTCCCTTATTCACAAGATTTCTCCCTTCTCCAGCAAGACTCCACACTCGAGAGCAGAGAGAGCCAGCCTGCCTAAGTGAGCAGCTTATTGTAACTCCACAATAAATCCCCACATTTCCCTCTCCTTAGCTTCACCAGGTAAATTGCATTCTCTGACTGCTTTTACCTGAGTATATTTAGATATTTTGCAAAAATATTGCAAAACCAGCTGTCTGCACTTCTGATTCATGAAATGAATGATTAAATGTCTCTCTTCCCAGATGTCTCACATGCCTTTTAAATTAATTTGTTTGATCTCTCATTTTGCATAGCAACTTTCTTCATGAGAAAAAGAAATTTTCCCTGGCTTTGGGAAGAAACAGTTCAGAGGTCAGTCCTTGCACATACAGTTAATATGTCAGTTATAACTATAAAATATCTCAAACTATTAACAGAGAGCTGATTCACTTTGGAAAATAAAGCTTTTTTCATTCTTATTCAGCCCTTTGTATATAAAACAGTACAATGCTCGTAGTTATTACTGGGACAAAGGTGGCAAGGCGCTGCATACTTGGAAATGGCACAGAACAGAGAAACAAAAGGAAATTTTGTGAATGTGAGAGAGAAAAAAAAACTTCTTTAAAGATTGGGAGAGTATCTCCTCCCTCCATTTCTTGTGTATTCATTACCCTATGCCATAAGGAAAATAGGCAGAGCAGTGATGATAAATATATGAATGCAATGTATGGGAGGGGAGCTACACCACAGGACTCCTCTCCTCTCCCCGTTACAGTCAAGGAAGGAAAGGAAACAGGGTGGGGGAGAAAATGACTATTAAAGACTGTGGCTGCTGCAATTCTCATTTTTATTAATTTCTTTGAAGCAATATCAGCAAATACATATATTTGTATGCCTATTAATCATGTCTTTTTACTCATTTATCCTTAGCTGTATGCCTAAATTTGCATGTTATATATTAAATTTAGGTCTAATATGAATTTCTTTAAATATCCCAGTAAAGGTAATTCTTTAATTGTAAATAATGTTGTCATAATGTTTAATTCCATTCTAATTTTTTTCCCCTTCAGAAAAACTCTTCAAATCAACTTAAAAAGGTATTGGCCATTATCTATTCCTAAGAAGCCAACTAATATAGTACATTCAAGTAAAAAGACAAAAAAAATCCAAAACCCCAAAAAACACATCTCCACCCCCCTTCTCCTCTTCCTCTCCTCCCTCAAAGCCCCAGATTTGTAACAAGGCAGTAAATCCACAACAACAGCTGGTATTCCACACTGCTGGGTGGATGCAGGAACCCTGCCTGCCATGAATGTCAAATATCAATTAGGTCTACACAGGAGGTGAGGACCATATGCTACAAGGTTCAGATTTGGCAAATTTAAAACCACCACCTATGTATGAAATTAAATCAGTCCCTCTACATCTTAGCACTTAAAGTGAATGCCCACAACTGAGAAAGCATTGGATGAATCCCTAAGCTGAGTCTGTTTCTGATTTTTCTTTCACAGAAGGAAATGAGAAAAAGAAAACCAGGGTTATAATTTTCATACAAAAGAAAGCAGAAAAACAGAAAAAGAAGCTCAAAGCCTTTGACTGTATTTCCAATAGAACCGTTTCTTAATAATATCAACAGGAGTAACTAAAATTTTGCTCTATAGTATACACCCACAAGGGATTAATGTTTGTAATTAAACATAAACAACATGAAAGGAATACAT
The DNA here is from genome assembly GCA_013397915.1 of Daphoenositta chrysoptera. NCBI lineage: Eukaryota > Metazoa > Chordata > Aves > Passeriformes > Daphoenositta > Daphoenositta chrysoptera. Next base: position 1,344,397 of record VZRO01007446.1, on the reverse strand, counting down.
TCCAAATAAAGACCACTATCGAGGGAAGAAAAAGCAGGCATCATTCATTCCTGAAAATTGTCCTCTGAAATCTGTTATCATTGACAGCAATGTGAGAGAGCAGCAAAACTGTGCAGCAGCAAAACTGCAGCAGCTTGTACAGACAGAGCCTGCGAGCTGAACCTGCAGCCCTTGAAACCCTGCTGGTGACACCGAGCTCTTTAATTGTAGCAGGATGTGAAAGTGGATCTGTGCTCGAGGGAAGCCAGGGCTGCAGTGTGGAACCCGGCCTGTAGCTGCTAAACAGCAAATATTGGGGTGTTCAGGATTGACAAAAAGTTATTCCCACTCAGCTGAAAATGTGCAGAGATGGGCAAGGAAAAAAGACGAGGCAGATGCCTTTTTTTTTTTTTTCTCCTTAAACCTGAAAGGCTTCTCATTTTACACTGCACTGGTGGGTAACTGATTTTGGTTCAGCTAACTTTGCATGAACTCAGAGGCAACATTTAGTCTTTCTCCTGTAGCCAGCTATCTTTACTTCTCCTTACCCTGTGCTACTCTACAGCTACAAAGTTCATCTGCATTTCCAGGATATTCACATTTAATTCCAACACTACTATGATGTTTTCTGGTCCCTATTTTTGTCTTCTAGCAAGGTATAATATAATTTGAATTTTCCCATTAATTTACACAATGGACAACACTATCACAAGAATCAGAGCAAAAGTATTTACACTGAGTACTTACAGACATGAGCTTAATAAACTATCTTTCACTTCCTCAGGACAATTCTTATTGCTTGAGGGAGGTGGGGTACACTAAGGATTATTTTCATGGGTCTTTTTAGCCAATATCTCTGTTTATATGTCTTCAGATTTGCTTTAAGAGATAAGTTTGTTTTCAGCTAGGCTCATGTTTTATCTTCTATGCTCAATCTTTTCTAAGGATTTTTCTCTGTTTACTTCTAAGGAAGTGTTTCTTCTGCCAGTCAAGTGGAAAGATATACAAGTATGTTAAAACCCCCACTTCCGTATGAAACAGTGGCAAACCCTAAAAACCCTGGCTCTGCAGTTAGCCCCTGTCCTACATGGAAGGCTGCTTTCTGTTTGTAAACCCGAACATGAAACCTCTGAACACAAATAACTGGCTACATTCGTATCCAAGTTCTCTCAAATTCAGAATGGTGAATGTGAAATTGTGTTTCTGGCAACCCCAGGAAGCTGCATCTGCACAGAAATGTCACTGCTGAAATGCACAGCTCCACTCCTGTACCCTCGGTCTGCAGGCACTGCTGGAACACACAACTTTCTGTGTTTCAATGACTGAAATTCATGACAGTTGCAGATGAATGTTCTAAAAGATCCTGTCATTGATGGAGGGAATGTCTTCTCAAGCCATAGACACAAAATCTACAAAGTTTTGTTGACCAAAGACTGAAGGAGGCTTTGGGGGCTTTAGGAATACATATGAGAACAGAGTCGAGCTACAGCTTAAAAATCCTCAATAAGAAGGCAATAATGCCATATGGTGTCTTTCAGGGTTCCTCAATTTCAGAATACAGCAGGATGCACTGCAGCAGTTATCCACGAGCATCCTCAGCTGCAGAGGTGAATCCTCTTCCAGCTGAGCACAGATAAACCTCTGAGAATCTCCAAACCTCCAAGGGGATGCAGTGGTCAATACAGGCAGGGCCTACTGGATCATTTGGACACATAATTGGAGAAAACAGAAGCAGGAGAACAAAAGGACACATAGAAGGGATGGTGTGGAGAGGAAGGAAGGAGAATTATTATACTGAATCCAGCAGTGTATGTACAGGTGAGAGCAGTTTCACTCCAAGTGTGCCTCCTTTGCAGTGGGTGTTAAGGGAAAAGGGAAGCATCATGTGCTTAATGGAAAGTGCTGTTTCCTATCACATCAAATGTGAAATTCTGTGAGCACACTAATGAAAACATTTTGTCACACATGTACTTGCAATCAATGTGTGCATGACTGTCTCTTAGAAACAGACTAAAGTAATGCAAACACCAGCAAAGGGCGTTGCTTGGGAACAGGGACACTCATTCAGCATATCTTAATAGAAATTTGATTTTTTTTTTCCCAAGAGCAGCACAGATATTTGACATTTCAGAAAATAAGCATGCACTTTTATGCTAAAAAATATGTTCTGTACTCTTAAAATATTAAAATACTATTTAATAGAACTTAAATAGTAATTACCTAAATCAATCCAAAGCTTTATCACATTTAAAAATTCCTTTTTAGACAGAAGAATAAATACCACTGGGTAATTATTAGGTAACTCTCTTCAGATTGGATGCTGAAATGCACAGAAACACCAACATGCATTTGAGGACTCAGAAGAGCAGAGCCTTTTGAAACAGTAGCAGAGCATTTTGAAGGGACAGTTTGAATACTTTCAAACACAACAGCCTCCTGTTTTCATTGCTGCAAGAATTTACAGTGTTCACAGCAGCACTTTTTCTGAATCTACAAATTGTCATAAATCAATCACAAATACTATATTCAATATTAGGCACACAGGGCATAGGAGGTGGACATGTTTATATTTACAGGGACAGTAAGGGACCCTTCAGGTACTCAAGTACCATTAGAAATTCCTCCCACCGTGTAGGAAGTTATCCATCAACAAAAGGGCTGATTTCCTTCACCATTCTTTGAACTACAGAGCAGCTTAGATTTACTGAAAGCATGTCCTGTACATGTTGTAGCCTTATTCTTACTCTGTTTTACAATGAATATCAGGAACTGCTCCTGCAAACAGAGGGTTATCAACTTACATGCATATATCTGCCTTGGCTGTGGCTGTTTTCCAGCCAGAAAACAGAGAAATAGCTTGGAGAAACAGCAGCAAGCCAGCATAAACCCTCCCATTTAACGGGAACTAAGGCTACAAGAAACACCACTACCCCATGTTTAACAACAAAACATTGGTTTTTAAATGGTCCTATTTTCAACAGCTTTCCAAGACTGACACCAGGGAAAGAGAATTTCTTTCATTAAATTAACAGGTACTGTGAGGAAAATGGAAAACAGAAAAGGAAGAAAGTGGATTGAAGAATAGGATGATGTTATTCGGTTGTTACAACCTTTCCATGGTGTTTCAGCACATTTTTCGTGGTTCTGCAGAGTCACTTCTGTGACAGGGCTTACCACAGTGCTAACTTCACCATTTGCATCTTGGAAATAAAATATACTGTGAGTGACCTTTGCTTCTGATTACATTATTTAACTCAACATCGGTGATTACAAATGGTGGTATTTTACATGAAACAGAATATTTTGGAACTCTCTTCCAAAATCCCCATTGAGACCTCAGTGCAAGAAGAAATCTGCCACTTAAGTATGCAACTTTCTCTGTCATGATAGCATCTCTCACTTTGCACTGTGCAAATTAAATCACTTGAGAATGCTACAAAAGACAGAAAACTTTAAACTAAATGCCATTCATAATGCTACACAGCAGAGAAAATGGTGTGTTCCCTTTGATACAGGAAAACATATTTACAGCATTACCTATCATTGAATAGAGGAAACTGTCAGATACATTTTTTTCAGGATGGTGTCTCTTTTCCAGAGCTAGAATGTGCTGCTCAAATAACAGGATACACTTATATCAGGAATTTAAGTTGATTATCTGTTTGTGTGTGCTATATTATGTAGCTAAATAAAGTTCTACCTCACTATTTTTCGGAAGCACCAGATACAGAGACTATCACACAACTCTCCAAGCTGCTTCTGTTTCTCTGGCCAGCAAAAAAAAAAAGCCCCAACATTATATATATAGTGTGTATGGGTATGTGTGTGTGTATATATATATATATATTTTTATTTATTTATATATATGCACCTACCACTAAAGAAGACACACATGTGTCTATTACTAAACTGAAGTGCAAAGTGGTTTGAGCTTTTATTTTTATACAAGCACCCTTTCCATTCAACCTTGGTCTGTGCACCGTGCATTTCAGATGAGTAAAATAATTTGTTCCATATGGATCTAAGTGTTAGTTTCTCCCTAGATCAACCACAATTCTCACACACCTTTTCCTGCTCCTTTGCATTGGTTGGGAGCTCCTTTGCTGGTGGTAACTCCTTTTCTGGGAGTTACTATAGTTACAAATCATTATCTGCAAGTCAAATAATGAACAAAATAATGACTTTTATTAACTTGAGGAATACTAGGCTGCAGTTGAACAGTGTCAGCAGTGAGCCCAGCTCCATTAGCTGCAGTAAATACAAATGGGAACCATGACCACCAGTGACCTGGGACTGCACCTCCTTTTAGCAGCCCACAAATTTTAGCTTGCTATGGTTGCCCACTTTTTTCACCCAAACAATTCCAAATAATACATGGACTGTGCCCCATCACTATATTAACTCCTCTTCCCCACAGAATGTTAGGATTTTCTATATATTGTGTTTCCTAGGAGCCTGCAAATGCCCAGAGCCTATAAAATTCCCAAAACAGCTTTACCTGGTAAAGGCAGGCTGTGCACAGTGCATTTCCTCTCTATATTTTTGTGAAGGTCACAGCTGAGGGAGCTCAGATCCCCCAGTTCCACCCAGCCATGCCAATCCATATTTGTTTTAGCCAAGCAGGGAACCAGAAGTAGCTTGGAGAGTCTTGACATTTTTCCTAAGTTTCATAAATACTTCTACCATTTATTGTGTTCCTGACAGTGAATGCTGGGGAAGCCATTTCTTGGGGAAAAATACACCTAAAGTCACAGATTCTAATGTTTACAGGATAGAGTTATGCCTTTGGATATTCATATACCACACAGAAAAATTTAGTTGTATATACTTAGAGGAGTTATGTATTTTAAGCAGTTGAACCTGTTCGTTGACTGAAACTTTTTAGAGCAACCTTCTCTAGAAATAAACGTATAGTACTCCTTCACATCGAGTTGCCAAATTATGTATTTACTAAAACATGATGCAGATGTTTATTCTTGTAGAAGAGGAAAAAAAAGTGAGACCAGAAACTGGAGGGCAGAAATTACACACAGAACCCATGGTCTTGCACAAAGGAATTCAATTAAATATTCAAATTGGTGCCATGGAAATGTAAACTTACACTTCCCCCTTATGTTATTTTTCTACCAAAACTTTAAAAAGAATAAGCATATACATACTCACATATACTAGAAAAGATTGAATGCAACAGGAGTACTGATCAGTGATAGATGATAGATTACTTAACTCAAGCATATATCAATTTGGTGAAAACCAATTAAGAAAAACTCATTTACAGAATGTTTGCTCTTCATACATAAATAGCAATTTGATGCCAACTGTATTATACTCAGAACATACTTGCAGACTACATTTTGCCACAATTTTTCAAGTTTTAATTTTGAAACTGAAAGTAGAGTTACTGGAAATTAATATAAAAGGGACTCGCATAATAAAACATCAGTACAGAGTCAGAATTCAAACACATTCTTCATTGAGTGTACAGGACTTTACCTCTATTACCATTTATAAACTTTAAGCTGTTAAAGCCAGTGCTTGAAGAGAGAAAGCAACCTAATGAGAAAAGCTTCCAAACCCAAAACATTTCTAACTGATGTACTAATATTGTCCTTTCCCAACAATAAAACTTTAGAACTTCTCAGCCCCATGATCCAGTTTTTCCTCCCATAAATAATTACAATAGCCACAGTGAGCCAACTTCAAGTGTATGTGGGCCAGAGGTAAAAAAAGCTCCAAAATTAAGGACATCTCTCACAATGAATGACAGTTAAAAAGTTTGTCCAAAAGTCATCTGGATTTTTAAGCAATCTGCCAGGGGTTAAAATTTATCTTTTCTAGCTACATACACATTTGCTGGGATTTTGCATGGATTGTATTTGTTTTAGAGTATTCTAGCCCTGAAAGTGTGGCTTATAACTTTAAATTATGCTCCTAAGAGTTACACACGTACAGTGAGCAAGGAGCAAACATCAGCAATGACATGACATGTACTTGCTGATTTTTCTCCAGGAATGATGGAAGTTCAGGTGTATCATTTACTAAATCTGACTACAGGGAAAATTTACTAAAGGTACAGTATGTTATGTAGGGTTTTTTTAATTTAAAAAAAACCCCAAAAAGCCCCACCAATACCCACCAAAAAAAAAATCAAACAAACCATGATCAAAACACCACTTCCACTATGAAATATTGACAAGTCATACATATTGTATGTGGTGAATCTTGCAGCCTGAACAGATCCACGCCTGCATTTCAGATGATTAACCTTCTAGTCTGTGATGCCTATTACACAGCAATATCCGCACACTAAAGTAAAGAGGTGTGAGGAGAGGCATAGCTGTGCTGATATGAATGCTTTTCAGAATTCTCCTCTAAGCTCAAGGCTAAATAGACACCAATGATGCCAAAAATATCACCCCAGGGTGTGAGAAGACATCAAACTGTAATTGGTCTCCCATAATTTTTTGTTAGTATTACAAAGAAAGCGGAGAGAATAACCTTATTAGGTTTTCTGCATTGCTGTTAAGATTTTTTGGAGGTTCCAAGAGTTTCCCATTAAGTAGCACAGCAAATCAGTAAGAAAAAGGAGGAAGGAGGGGAAGTAGCCCTGTAAGGTCCTCTTTACATAAAAATAAGTCACTGAAGAATATGAAGGAAATTAAAATAAAAATGTTTGCTTATATAATCATTATGTAACAGCCTCCTGTTACTAAAAATATAATTACTTCAGGTCAGCATATTTCTTAATAATTAAGGGGCCCTGCTGTAACTCCTCTATCTCATTAGTGCACATATTTAAGCTTGTCCCAAAATGACTTATCCTTTGCCATTCAAAATCAACAAGACTGAGTCTGCTTTCCCTACCCTGGCAAGGTCTGAAAAAGCAAGTTACACGCTCTGTTGTAAAGGGCAGATCCTTCAAGAGACAAGATTATGGCCATTCACAGGCACAAACTGAGCCCTGAACCTCAGACAACCCCCAGCAATCCACCTGCCTTTAGCAATGGCTTCATGTTAATACCCCACCACTTTGATATTCAGCATGTTGCTTATTTCCATAAAGTTTTGTTCAACTAAGTGCTAAACATGAAATCCCTATGAATGTATCAAGTATTCATGAAGATATTTTCCAATGATTAATTAATGTGAATTGGTTCATAAAGATGCTCTGTAATTCCCATTCAAGTTTCAGGGGAGTGGCAACCTGACAAGTTGTCTTTGACAAAACCTGAGACACTTTTCTGAAATGGCTTGGAAAGGTTGACATGAATCTTATCCCAAACATATCAAAGCAATTTACACATGAAAGTGTACAACTGCAACAAAGAGAACTTCAAAAACTAGGATGGAATGAAATACAAATCTTTCATTTCTAATTGCAGAACTCATTTCTTTAAATTAGTTTTCCTTAAATAATTTCTTCTCTGAAATACAAATAATGATCCTGCTGAACTCTACTGACAAAGTTGCTACATGCAGGGGAAGAAAAAAAAAAGCTTTTTTGGAAGAGTGAGAGATTGTACCTATAACTACATTTTTAATTATTTGAGAGGTACTTATACATCAGAGCAGAGCTAGTTATATAACCCCAAGACATTTAGGAGCCTATTAAAAGTGTGTATTGTTAATTGCAACCTTCTTATTTATAAAGAACTTTAAACTATGGGTTTGTGTCTCAAATCCCTTTCTCCCCCTCCACATTCTAAGTAGCCAGGCAATTAGGTTAATAGTCAAGCTCCCTGGGGATAAAAACATCAGGAACTACCTATGTTCCTGTGGCACAGTATTACTGTGTTTGAGATCTGTTTGGTAATGAGAAAAATAAATACCAGAGGCATACAATTATTTCTGTAATGTAACTTGCATTTTTCTAAATCCTCTAATAAGTAGATTAATTTAGATCTCATAAAAGAGATAGAGATGTGCCACCGAGTTTAAAAATCAAATACCATGAAAGCCTTTTAATACAAGATTTTATCAGACATGATCAATATAAGCATCTGCGAACTGAATCTTATCATTCTTATTCATGTTTCCTTTCTGGCCACTTAGCATTGTCAGATACAGTAATGCAGAGAATGAGTCAGCACAAACGGATTTTACCAGATGTTTTGTGAGGCTTGCTGTAAAACAAGGCTCTAGCATAACTTGCAGTAAAATGTAAAAACTAATATAAACAAAAACATCCAACCCCAAATCACAAACATGTCCCTTCAAAAGGAAATTATTCACACCATCCGTAATTAGTAATGGCACTTTATGGAAGACTAGAATACTTCCACCTGTACCTAGCAAAAGTAAAACCCCCAATTTATGAAAATCTGGAAGATGATTTAGTTTTGAACCTACACGTGTCTGTGGATAACTCCAAGCAAAGCTGAAAGTCTGGTGACTCAGAGAGTAAGGCAAAGCCAGGAAAGTCTAAAATCAAGTATCAGCAGTGGATATTGAGCAGTTCTCCACTCTCAGCTCATGAAAACTGGTTTAGAGAAATCAAACTGTAACCATACAAAGTATTTCTTTTATAAATACACTCTATTATGAAAGCAGTAGCAATCATAGTTCAACAATCTCCTGGTGAGAGGAGTGAAGCACACTAACTAAATTTTCTGCTATTAATGCACTGTTTTGTAGTTTTAGGCCCCCAAACGAGCTGCTCTGCACAATGTTCTGGTATCAAGGCTGGAGCTGCCCCGTGCCCTGGCACAGACCCCACAGTGCCATCGTGCAGCACCCACCACAGAGTTTCTAGGGGCACAACAATCCACATTTAGCAGGGCTTCCAAAAAGTTTCCCATGTTGTTTACAAATTATTCTGGTCAGTAGAAACAGGGATGGAACTGAACATAAATACAATGCATCAAACAGCAGCATCCTGTATGCATTTAACTATTATAACTATTCATGATTTTTGTTCTTGTAAGCAGTATCCTTTCACCACTGAAACCGAGAATATAATTTGTAGGTAAGAGAGTCTTGCTTTGAGCCCACAATGAGAACACCATGTGGCAAGGGTTCAGCTATTATTTTCACATTCATTTTAGGTCCATGAAACACGGTTAATTCATTAAAATGCAATTACGTAATGCAAATTCAGAGAGAGTAAAATGTCTTCTTTTTAGTTCATTTCCATGTTAAATTAAAGATCTTAACCTCTCTATTATACATATCTTCATTGCAAAAAAATAAAAATCCCAATTTAAAAAAAATGCTGAAAACATTAGACATTGAAGAATTTCTTTCTGCTGATTTAAAGACAACTCCCTACCTTTGATTTGAGTTTATAGTAGCTCTGGAAACTGCTCATCTAAGTCCTTCTGTGCTCCTAAAACTGATACTCTCAGGAAGGGTAAGGTGAGAGTAGGGGGAAGTTTAAATGTGTTTGTGGAGAAATGAACATTATAAATTATCACTGGATAAATCTACCCAGGCTCATATTTTTCATATGTAACATCTGTACCTCCACGAAAGTTCAACATATCTAACCCATCATTATGGTTAAACCTCACACCTCCACGAAAGTTCAACATATCTAACCCATGGTTAAACCTCACACCTCCACCTCCATGAAAGTTCAACATATCTAACCCATGGTTAAACCTCACACCTCCACCTCCATGGAAGTTCATCATATCTAACCCATCACTGTGGTTAAACCTCACACATCCAAAAGCACCCATCAGCACCTGGGTTCAGCTTACCAGCAGTGGTCACACAGAGCCAGCTTGTCTGACACATTCTCTCAACCAGCGCAGGACTGGATCGAGCTCTCGATGCATTTACAGCCGGCTGGAGAAAGCCAGGGCTCCTCCAGAGAGGTCCCAGCCAGCTCACACATCCCTGCTCACAGGCTGGGGAGCCCCAGCACCACCGAGCTCCAGCACCGGCCTCGGACTCCAGCAGTGCCTTGGGAGCTGCACTGGCAGGACTGGGAAGGGAACAGCCACTCTTGCCACACCAGCAGTGCTCCACGTGTGGAAATACAAGCTCTGCACACACCCAGATTGTGTTTAAGGAGTATCAGACCCCTCCCCAGCGCTCCCTCACACAAATATTTATCCCTCATGGAGCACAGCTGGGAGAGGCACGGGAGCCTCAATGATCAGCTGGCTCCTGTGAGGGTGGCCACCATTAACAAGTGCTGTACAGCTGTATTCAATAACTTTTTGGCATGGAAATAGGACTCTTTTAACGACGCCAAACATATGTTCCAGTTAACTGCTCGATTTCTTACCTATCAATATGTATTAATGGTATTAACAGTAAGATTACTTTTCTTTCCAGTGCAAGTGTAACATCAGATGTTGTTTAGTATTAGTTCAGTATTACTGAATACTCAGTATTGAGTATTTAGTTCAATTTCATTAGCAAACACTGAATTAGATTATAATTTTAGAAGTATGATGTTAATAGCATATTCCAACATAATTCTACTACAGTTTACTCCAAACAAGCAATCCCATACACTAACCTCCAAAATACGGTTTTAAATGTTAGTTCAAACCAAATACTTGTTAAAAACAAGACAAAACAAAACAACAACAAACCCAAGAAAACCCACACAAATATTTTTAAATTGTTGTTTATTTTTCTGCTACATTTTCTACTTTCAGGTACACGTATAATCTATCGCTATCAGTAGGATCTTAAAGATTAATTATGGTAAAGAAGTTATTCAAACTCACAACCAATATCCATGACAATGTCAGCCAAATTTTGCTGGTTTTAGTCACTTGAGTACCAGGAGTACTTCCAAAGAATATGCAAGTACTTATTTGGACCTTCATTTCAGTGGGTAAAAACTGCAGAGAAGTAGAAGTCTATGAATTTACCTCTGCTTAATTGGGTGTCAGTGTGGCCCTTCTGCTTCTGGTTTGGCCAGTGACAGCCGTTTTCGACAGGAGGCTAAATCTGAGTGGTTGTATTAATGTTAACAAACCAACTTTGCCAGCAGTGCTGAAGCCTGGGGAGCTCGTGGCTGTACCTTGCCTCGTGCAGAGCAGAGCAGAGCTGGCCGTGGCTGGTAACCAGGTGGATGTTCAGAGAATATCGAGTGTAGGAACAGGCTCCAGCCTGCACATTCCTAATAAACCCCATACCCTGCTCCACAAATGAAACACGCCAGAAGAACAGAAAAAAAGAAGTAAATAAAGGAAGTTCTGGAATAAAAGAACAGTGTTGAGGAAATGAAAGCAAACCATTATTTTCTTTGAAATAAAAAAAAGTAACACAGAAACCATTCTAACAAAACTTTAAATTTGCTTCTGGATGGCAGTTAAAATCCTGTGATTTGCTTTGCTATTTTAATCCTAAGCTTTCATCTCTGGGAGCAACACAGCACAAAGTATGGTTATGAGCTTATTAAAGTTCAAGTCATTGTTGAAAGCAAATACCTGCTGAGCACAAGCTGGTGCAAGTAAGAACTCTTTAAATTGTTTACAAAGAGAACCTGAACCTGACCAAAAGAAAAAAAAAAACAAAAAAACCAAACCCCAACCAAACCAGAAAACTGGAAACAAAACTGACTCTCAGTTTATTTTCAAATGTTTCTACTCTCTTTTCTGGGAAAAATTAGTTTGCAGAAGAGGTGCTGCAGCCACATTCCCTCACATCAATGGAGTTCCAGGGTTCTTGGAGTGTGGAACTGGCAGTAGAAATTGCCTTCTAGTAACTCAGGTTATTTCTAGCTACAAACAAAGCCAAAGGGAGATTTGTCCCTTTTCAATTGTCAATGTATCTGTCCTTCATTTGGGAATAAGAGTCCATTAGGTTATCTGTTTTGTGGATTCCTTTCATATGAGAAATGTTTTAAGAGACATTCTCATGACATGTTTAAATAGTGGTTCTTAGGTTTACAGCACCCATTCTGGATGTGTGTTCTCCTGAAACCACTTCCCTTTTGTGCCAGTCAAATTTCTGGCAAATTTTGATTCTATAATTCCATGTTAACAAGGAAGGTCTTGTATTTTGGGCACAGGACAAACTCCAGAGTTCAAAGCTCATTTTGAACCTTCCCAGCATCCTCATACGTGGTCAACCAGAAGCAGTTTAATTTGGTGAGTGCTGATGTCAGAATTTTGTTTGAATTGGTTGCTTTTGAGGTCTGTGTCCAAACTATCCCTGGTTTCATGCTCTGATTTGTGCTGCAGAGAAAATGCAGAGTGTGTGGGACTAAAGCAGACGAAGTGTGCTGGGAGGGCACCTGAGGTGGTGCTGGCAGGAGTTCTGCTCACAGGACCAGCCTGGTCTGAGGAAACCCTCCAACACAGCTGCTGGCCTGAATGCTCAGCCCTTTGCATTAAATGTCCTGCACTGTCCATTTAGACCTGGATAAACAAAATGCTTTGGCCTGTACTGAGCTGGCCCTTGTATGTGAGTGTGATGCACTGGTCTGACCAAGATCTGTGATCTGATATTCCCAATTTAGGTGTACATTCAGGTGACTACACTTCAGGGACGCTTAACTTCAAATTACACACATGGTTATACACATATTTCCAAATGGAGTAGAGGAGACGTGCAGTATGTGACTGTGAGGATATAGGTTATTTTAATGGTGAATGTATTTTAAAGTGAGCCATCTACAAATTATTCATGTTACTAAAAAGAGCATGAATTATTTCATCATTCCCTTCAGTTAACAAAGTCTTTAATGCAAAGTCAAACCTCCCTATTAAAAAGGCTTTTAAGCAAATCTCCACCTGCCTTTGTCCCACCTCCTGGACAGTAGTCTGGAGTGTTGAACACAGCTGGCATTTTTATGTAGTTTATGATGATAGCCACTGTGTTTCTCCTGGCCTATTTGCAAGACTCTCTTATCATCGTGAGCAGTGATAGGGTGTTTCAATTCCTTTTCTCTCTGAATCATCTTTATAATTTATTTTTGGAAAAGCAGGGAGCCATTTTGCTCTCAGCCTTGCTGTTTCTGTTCGTTCTGGGCCAGCCTGTTGCCCACACCCCTCTGCAGCACTGCCCTTCTGAGATAATGAGCACATCACTTCTGCACTGCATCTCTTCTCAGACAGGGTGGATTTCAAATCCGTACAGAAAACCCTCAAGTGTCTGGGTAGCAGCATGAGCTGCACTGCACACACCACGCCACAAAGCAGACATTATCAGGTTATTTCAGGGTTCCAGTAGATAGTAATATTGAACAGCCTCTCCTGGGACAGCTCCAAATTACAGCTGAACCAATACCTCCGAGGAATGCAGGATTTTAATGCAGAATTCCAGTGCCAATCAATCATTCAGCATTAAAGATTAAATACAAGTAGAAAGATGAAAGTTAACAAAAAGCAATTGAAATACATCGCAATCCTTTCTCAAATATTTTGTGTATTTTTAAACCAATGGACTTCATAGAAGTAAAACATGTACTTGTTGAAACAAAGCAGCACAGACTGCAGAAACCTCATCATGCAGTCTTTGCTGTCAGCTTTTTATCTCAACATAATTTCAGTATAGTTTTTAAATATTTAATTTTTTATCAGGACAAAGATATGTATTTGTCAATAAAGAAATATTTTAAAATATTTTAGAAAGCTTAATTAAGAAAATACCACTTCCTTGAGGATTGTGAAACTTTTTGGCATAAACCCCCTCAGTTTCTGTAGATCTCATATTTTGTTTATCACCACTGTGTTTTAAATATTTGAGCTTTAGTTTATAGCTTTTTAAAGACTAAAATATGGTTATCAAGTGTGACTCTAAGTAAAACAATAGCAGCTTAGCTAATGCTAGTCTCACTTGAATAGATATAAAAATAAATCCTTTTGGGGGATTTGGGACTTAGTTGTTTCTCATATAGATGAGAAACATATATATTTCTCTTCTTAGTTGTTTCACTGTAATTTGTCAGTGAACCATGGTCAGGTCAGTGCAGTGCTAGACAGCCAGGAGAAAAATAATTCCTATTTAAAAGCAAATTGGAGATGTCTTTGAAAAGGGTATACACAAATGACAAATTTTAAAGAAGAAACAAAATGGTTTTGTTAAAGAAACTTTTAACATGCATTTTAAATTTGTCTCTTAAGCCGTTGTGGGAACTGTAGCGTAGTAGTACTATGTTCTAAGGAAGACATATAAAAAGTTTTCAAAACTTTAAGATTAAAATTAGTGAAAAACATCCTTTTGTCTAGGTTGCACCTCCTTGTCAGTAAATTGGACTAACAAGCATTACTCCTCCCTCTCTCTCTTTAAATACAAGTATTTGTATTTAAAATCTCAAACTGGAGAGGGAATTCCTCTGCTACAAAGGATTTCTTTTGAGTCACTGTGTACTTGGACTGCAAACTCTCTTAAGACAAAAAAAGTTTTCTAGAACACAGAAAAAGTGAAATATATTAAAACTCTCATTCTGAGCTTTTATATTAACTTTAAAAAGCACTCAATGCTCAGAATACTACAGATACAACACATAAGCCAAAAATCTCTCCACGAAATCAGCTAGTCCAAGCAATAACATCAGTGATTGCTATTTGCTTCTGACAACTACAGTCCCAATTGCTCTGCACTTCCACAGAAGATCCTTGATTTATTCACAGCTAATTTCCTAAATGTCACAACAGCTTTATGAAAGTCTGCAGCACCAAAGGAATGACGATATTTTTTCAAAAACCTCCAAAATGAAGAATATTAACCATTAATCCCACTATGAAAAGAGACTTTAAAATTACGTATTCCAGCCACATCTGCCATACATCCTGTTAATACAGCTTACCCTTCTTTCCTCTTATGGAAATACTTTGAAATAAACAAGACACAACGGAGCAAAGAACTAATATATCATCTCTGCAAGATATTACACCTGGGTGTGTAAAACCTCGTGAGGCACCTCCTTTCAAATGTGTAAAACTGCAATGTGAAATGGCTGTAGGGGGTGGAGACAGCACACGAGTCTCAACACAGGTTAAAGAACCTTGGCTGATGATCTCCCACTGATAAAGCACCACGGAGGTGATAAGGTTCCAGCCAATTTTAGATCAATGCATGTCTTGGGGTGACTTTATGATGTGTATCCCCTATCACCAGTCTATGCCCAGAAGATGAATCCTGTGCCTTTCTGTGCCTTTAAGCCTGGGTGAGAGAGAAAAACTGCGCGAACTTTTCAAAACAATTGCTCAAGGACACACACAGATCTCTCTGGGCTCTCGGCAGGGAGTGTGGAGGAAGCAGCCTTGCTTTCCAGCCAGCTCTCTGCTCTTTTCTCCGGAGAGAGTTTTCCTGGGACTTTTGGGGTTTTTTTTCCCCTTTCTCCTTCTCTTCAGGACTGTTTTACACCATCAGACACACCAGGGGAGAGCCTCTCCACCGAGGCCCTGGAAGGGGCCCACGGGCCCAGCTCTGAGGAGGAGAGGGGCCACACCCAGAGAAGGACTCTGAAATCTGCCCAGGTTTCTCTCCACAGCGAGACAGTTTATTATTTAGCATTATGACACTTCTCTGCATGTTTGTTAAATAAATAGTGTTTATCTCTTTCACTTTCCTCCGAGGAAATTCTTTTCTTTCCCCGAACCTGGTGAGGGGAAAGGGTGGTGGTGCCCTGCCTTCCCTCAGAGGATATTCTCCTTTAAATTTGGCCAAAACCAGCACAATGCTGCAGAGATCTCATGGAAAAATGAATCCCAACAAGAGGGACAATCTGGCAGGCTGAAGTTGTAAATTGCCACTCAGGAAAATGACAAATCCACTTGCCTGTTTCCCACACTCCTGTCTCTGCCAGCCTCTCCTGCTGCCTTTTGTACGTAGCTCACCCTTGAAGAGTGGCAATAAGTGACCAAGGGACTTGGTTGGCTCAGCAGGTCCCAGGTGAGCAGGGGAGAACAGGCAACTTCATAAACAAGGTTATTTTGCCCATTTAGGGATTTGGATCATGAACATTTTCTATCTGAAAGCCAAAGCTGAAGTGTCAAATTCTAGGTGGGAACAATATATCCCAAATGATAGATTTTTTTTTTCAATTAGAAATTTTATTATTCTAAAGGTCATTTCATGACTCCATAACTAATGAGAAAGGATATATTCCTTGAGTCAGCTGGGATCTGCCACAGAGCATTTAACCAAAGGTGTGTATCTCCTGAACTACGACATTCCAGTGAGATGAGGGGCTGCAGTTGCAGCTCAAATCAAATCTCGTGTGGCAGTTCATATTTGCCAGTATATCTTTCAGGCTAAAAAGGTGTGATTTCCTCCCTGGTGGTTTCACAAGTAGCTTTCATCAAAAGTTTGTTTCAATCTGGCATGGCAAAGGATTGCAACAACACACTTGCCAAGACACAGAGGTTTCCTTTATGAGACCATATATGTTTTACTCTGCCCTGGATGCTGATATGAGCCCTAAGTAAGTATTTCTGAGTTTATTTCTCCAGAACCCCAGAAAAAATGAAAAGGAAAAGAGGGCACACATCTATGATTTGCCTGCTAACACACACATCTCTCATACTGTGCTCCCTCTGGTCATTTTTGAATACTTTGCCAAATACATTTAAACAAATGAAACAAACCCCACAGAAGCTAGAATACACTATTCTGCTGTGTCATATAAATAGTCAGTTAAATGCACTATCTGTCATTTCATTTGTAAATTGGCACTTAGCTGTACTTTAAAAACTATTCTGTATCAAAATCAGCAGCAGTTTAAAATTGTTACTGTAAGTTAATTGTTTCCTGCCATATTAGAAAAAAGACACACTTTCTACTCCTAATCTCTGTTCAAAGTGACCCTCAGTACCCATTTTCTTCTATTTCTCTGCTAAATCTTTTTCATCTGTTTTAATACATTTTGTTTAGGGATGTTGAAACTATAATGGCTTCTTTTGATTCTACTTAGTATTTTTTTGTGTGTGTAGTGTGGCAGTCTTCTTATCCTGTTTGAAATCTTTTCAAAGAAATATGCACAACACTACCTGCAGAATCTTACCACACTCTGATGTGATGAAAAGGAGGCAAAAATTCTGCATTAAAATTCACCCTGTGCTCTCAGGCTCTGAGATTGCCCATGTAGCAAATGTCAGTAAAAGGGTCCTTGCTGATCCTTGCAGCCCCCATGGCTTGTGCTGAGGGATGGGGCAATGTTACTTGGTTGAAAACCTGGTTGAAAACTTGTTTGAATGTTGTTCATTCAACACTCTTTTGTCCCCAGTTCCATGAATTTCCCCTTCTTATCTGATACAAAAATCTTAGAAAAACTAAAAATAATTCTGCTTATTGTTACCAGGCAGGTTTCATCAAAATTTTACAGTTATAATTAAAAACTACATTTTCATTAAGGAAATTATGAATTACAATAAAGTGCAAGGAACATGCAAAATGAATAATTAACACTGTATAGACTTCAGCATCTTAATGAAGATTAAATACTACATATATTCAAACTGGATTAGCACATCTACTGAAAGCTGTTATGTGCTCAGTAGGGGAGTCTATGCACTCACAAAATAATGTTTTATGAGGAGTATTCTAGCAACATTAAGCATAAGGTTGTCATATATAAAATGATTAACGTTTTATATAAAAGAAGCTGTAATTCCAGTGAATGAAGTCATTTCATCTCCCTGCTGCTTCTACCTTTAGGAATAGACTGTAAATGAAAAGTGGCTCAATGTGAAGTCTAGTTAAATAGAATATGAATCCTCTTTTTCAAAGTTAATGAGACTTAGAAACTCACATTTAAAAAAAATGTTGTGATTTTAAATCACAAATTTCATTAAGATTTGCATACAGCACCTACATTATTGTTTTATTAAGACTCCCACTTCCTTAGCAACATAGGGCAGGATGTCACCTTGTTTTTCCTGATCTTCATTTGCAGCCTGTCCACCACTTACATCTGTTTTATAATGGGGAGGATTTCTTAAGAGATCCTGCATTAAGGGAAGGCAGGTGAACTATGAATCTGCAAAAACGCTCAGACAGAACAGCGCCGGGAAAAGGAGCTCCTTGGCTACTGATGATGAAGTCGTTTTGTCAAGGCTGAGTACGTACAGATTGCTGGGGTATTGCCTCTCAGCAGTAAAATGTCCATCTGCAGAAGGGGTGCTGACAAGTTGCCAGCTGCTCCAAGCTGACAGATCAAAGGAGGAATGGACTGTAATTTCCTCCTCAAGAGAACAGATGATGGCAAGGTTAAATCACATCCACGTAGAGAAGTGACAGGAATGTCAGATGTAGATAAGGCAATCTATGTATTGGTATTTATTGTTTTAAATCTGTTTCATCTAAAGAAGGAGCTGCTCTCCAGGAAGCACTGGGAAACTCAGGTCAAACGTGGTGGAAGGAAGATTGTAAGTGCTCAATGCACCTTTTGACTAAAGAGATTCTGGTTGTAAAGCCACAGAAAGGGGGATAATTCATGTTACCCCAGGAGTTACTGAACTGGCACTGTTAGAGGAACAGGCTGCAGGGCCGGCTCAGGCTGCTCAGGAGATCAAACAGCACAAGATTGAGCCCTGGTGCAGACAACCAGTGATTGTGCAGACAAAGCTGCAGTCCCTCCTCTCTTGTCAGAGTTATCTCACACCTGAGAGGGGCTGGCTGGGGTCCTCGCTGAGCCCCTGCCCAAACACAGACACCTTTCACTGCTGTCACCACCTTCACTTTCACACAGCCAGGGCTCCCTGTGCTCTTCATGGCAAAGGAACCAATTCTTTGTAGCCTGTGCCTGACTGTATTTTCTCCTAAATGGAGAAAGTCTTGAAAATTTTTGATAATACTAAGAATATTCAAAGAAAACTTTTTCTTCTTTTCCCCCATGAAAATGAAATGGAAATTATTTTCCATTTCTGTTCTGAATTTACAGCAGTGCCTCTAAAACATTTTTGGAAAACTTCCACACCTGCTTAACCACATGAGAGGATGCAGTTCCTGAGGAGCTGTTTTCTCATTTACATGCAGTTGGATTTCACAGAAACACAGTTTTCAGTCCTCCAGTGAAGTAAATCTTTTTCCTTACAGTAGTAAAGAAAGTCTATGCAAACATAAACTAACAGATTAGAAGTTGAATTGTACAGTCCCAATTTTTAAAATATATTTTTGATGTAGTAAAAATCTTGGCAAGATGCATGTTGCTATTATCAACAGAAAAAAATCAGCTTTTTGGCTCCCACACTTGCTGGAACCCCTGTGTTAGTAAATAACGGGGAACAAGGCACAGACCCAAGAATGAGTTCCTTTGCAGGTTTTAGTAGGTGTCATTAAAAAGAAAATAAAATCACTGTTTATGATGTGGGTGACTGTTGTTTTACTGTTTCATGTTGCATCTGTCTGCACTTGCCTGCTGGCCCCTGCCTTCTCACCCATGAGTGAGCTTCACGTCTGACCCTGGGCAGGGAATACAGCTGGAATATTGTCTGTGATGAAGGCCCCCAATACAATATGAAAAATAAACGTATTTTTAAGGCAGGCCAGGCCCAGAATGGTCTTTTGGATGGAGATGGAGGGAGGAGGCAGGGACAGGGGATGGGGTATTAGGTGGAATGTTTTACCAGAACTGTGAAAACGGGGAGGCAGGAGATGCTGTTGGCACACAGGCAGGAAACCTGGAGCCAGTGAAGCCTGTCACACCAGAGGCTGTGTGGAGCAGTGGCTCCTGGCTGGTCCCTGAGCAGCCACAGGCTTTGGGTTTGTGGTGACAGCAGCAGCTGGGCTCCCCTGCCTGGGAGCAGGGCGAGGGGGACTCCAGGAGCTGTTCTGGGACACTGAAAGCCCTGTGCTTCCTCCTTTCACCTGAGCTCACAAGCACTGACACTGCCAGTGGGAAACACACTGACTTCTGGGTCATTTTATGTGGTCTTGTCATATCTGCTTTTAATTTTAAAGACTGATTTCAATTGTTTAAAAGAGCCAGGTAACTTTGGGATTACAAGGAAATCACAGGTGCTTTATCATGTGAAATATTCGTACAGATACAACTAGATTAACCTTATAGATTGTGTGATTTTGAGAAATTGTCCTCCAGGTGCAAGCCTAGAATGAAAATGACAAAGTGGAGCTCATGTCTCCAGGGCCAAGCACTCTGAATCTCGGTGAGACTGGGCTTACGATATATCAAAAGTCTCCTGGAGCCAAGGAGCATCTTAGCAGCTCACAGAAAAAGCACAGAGCATGCCAAGCAGCTTGGTGATTTTGTTACTATTTTTTCCACTGGGAATGCCCTCTGAGCCCGAAGGTACACAGAAGGGATTCAGAGAAGTGCTCAGAGCCCTGCCTGTGGATGAGCATGTCCTGCATGCCCTGGAACACTCCAGGGCTCAGGAGCTGCTCTGCCATGGCCACCTCCCAGGTAAAAATGAACTGAAAGATTGTCTTTCCACCTTAAAATTGAAAGTTTCGCCTGTCCACTCACGGATTGCAAGTTTTCATTCATTGTTGTCATTGGCAGAAGGAAGTCCATTATTCACCTGTTAGCTTTTCTAGGTGAAAACCATGTTTTAACATGTACAATTCCGTGCCCAAGCTGAGCAGGGCTTGGACCAGGCTGGTCTGGTGGGAGATGTCCCTGCCCATGGCATGAGAGCNTGCCCAAGCTGAGCAGGGCTTGGACCAGGCTGGTCTGGTGGGAGATGTCCCTGCCCATGGCACGAGAGCTTGGGACTAGGTGATCTTAAAGGCCCATTCCAACCCCTCAACATTCTATGATTTTCTGGTATACAAAACAAAGCCATTGCATTGATTTGTAAGCAGATAAAGTACCCTGAATTGACATTTAGGTAATAAATAGCCAGTTTTTACAGGCAAATCCTTCAGAGAACTGTGCTGGGGACTGTGCTGTTCAATGTGTTCATAGACAACCTGGGGAAGAGCTGAAGTTTTCTAATGATACAAGTTAATTATTTGTAGTAAAAAAGAAAGGTGAGAAGACTTAGAAAATATTTAATGATATTTGGTCTCGATACAATGGCAGAGGAAAATGACTGTTGACAAATGCAAAATAATGTTTGTGAGAGAAACAACTATAACTTAATAGATAAAAGAATGGGATCTGAACCAGCTATTACCACTCACAGAACTCTTGACATTAAAAAAGATACTTAGATGACTATATTTACTTAATGTTTAGTAGGAATCAAAAAAATATGGAAAAAGCCGTTTTTTTCCCCTCTGGAAGCAGATATCTATCAGTATAAAAGAAGAAAAACCCACAAAGTCAGGATATCTGCATACAGGAATATCATCAGCACATCCCTTACAATACTTACATTAATAGTGGATCTCTGAATCTAAAAACTATAGAGAATTGGCACTTGGGGCTGCCTTACAGACATGGATACTGGAGCACAGAAACACATGCATGGAAAGGGGTCCACTGGACAGAGTTTGGCCATCCAGGAAAAGATGATTTGACAAGAATGAGCTGCCAGCCCTGATCCCATAAATTACATGGCACGTGCAGTGTTCTTCAGCAGGCTTGTGATGGCACAAATGTAGGAAAAAGTGCTGTTAAAGACAGTAATACATTTCCTTGTCCTTACAACAGATGAGAATTTGTTAAGGGAAAAACATGCAGGTTATCCACGTAATTGCTCCCCAGCTACAGGAAAAGGCAAACTTTATTTCCTAGCCATCCCAAATCCAATTTGACATGGGGAAAATTTTCTTCTGGGAAACAATTCTAGTGACCAGTTTCATCCTGAGCAAAGGAAGGTTTATGAATTAATCACTTATGAGATTTCTTAGTATCTCTAGGCATGTTAGTGCATCCCTTCAGCATCTCTTTCCAGCCATGTTAAGTCTCCAAGCTGAACCCTTCAAGCACAGATTTAATTAATGTCAATATCGATTCAGTACCTGCAACAATCAACAAATGACACCTGAGAGTCTCAGCATGCCCATGTCGAGGATACCAGCACATGGAACACACAAGGAAAAAGGTCACAAGTTTTAACTTTTCAATTCATTAATTTCATAGTTCTATTATATTACACTCCACACTGTCTGGAAGTGTTTCACTACTTCCTTTTTGGCTAGAACTTAGAAATATTTTTCTGTTTTCACATCTATGTTTATTATTGATAAATCTGAATATATACAATATTTTACCACTAATATCCTACTAAGAATTAATTTTATCTCATCTCATTATCCTCAAACATAGACTTGATCAGGATCAAATGCCACCCTCAGGATATTTGCAGTTTAAAATGTACTTCATCAATTTCCCTAAAAAACACAAAACCCAAAAACCAGACCAGGAAAAAAAAACAAAAAAACCTTGAGGGATCCCCCCCATCTCCCCTACCTTGGTTATAAAAAAAGCTTAGAAACCCTGAAAGTGTTCTGACAGCTAAGTACAGCTTGGTAGTACTGCACACTTCCTTAAGATGACATAAGTTGCCTCTAGTGCTTCAATGAACTTTGAAAACCACTTGTTGAAACCCTTGTGTCCAGAGTCTGCACAACTCCATTTCCAAATAACTGGTTCCACCATGAATTGTAATCAGAAGAAATTTGTGTAAGGTGGCATTTTTCAGCCTTTCAGACATGTAGGTCAATCAGCCTTATGATTAAGATTCCTGCCTAATCATGCTAAAGAGCATTAAATTTTAATTACTTGAAAATTGGATGAGAGTTCAGAGCAGCAAAATCTCTATTGACAAGAGAGCTCAGTTTCCAATCTGTTGCTGCTGTTTCTGCCATTGTGCCCAGCTTTAAAATATTTTATACCCATGTTTGTGGCCTTAGCATTTGACAGATCCCAACACTGACAGTGAAGCAAGACCGGGGTGAATGTAAAGGGACATGGAACAATTACAAACCTAAAGCAAAGGACTTACAAGAAAGATGGAGAGGGACTTGTTAGAAGGGCATGTAGGGGACAAGGGGAAAGGGCTTCAAACTGAGAGCAGGATTAGATTAGATATTAGGAAAAAAGTTCTTCCCTGTGAGGGTGGGGAGGCCCTGGCACAGGGTGCCCAGAGAAGCTGTGGCTGCCCCATCCCTGGAAGTGTCCAAGGCCAGGCTGGACAGGGCTTGGAGAAACCTGGGACAGTGGAAGATGTCCCTGCCCATGGCAGGGGGTGGAATTAAGTGATTTTTAGGGTCCCTTCCCATTTCATGATTCTATAAGTTCATTCTAAGAAGTCCAAACCCTAGTACACCCATAGGAGGCCCCTAACCAACAAGTAAGCATATGGATTAATATGACACTGTCTCACAGAGTCTGGCTATACAAATGCTCAGGTATATATTTCAAATTCATGTAGCACTCACAGCTCATGCAGATGCATCTGAGTTAGTTATAAACGAGCTTAGCAAGGGTCATTGCAGATGCATTGCTACAGAAAACTGGGAAGACTTGCTGCCTGCTTATTTATATGGGGTTCTGGATGGCTTTGAAAAGCTATGTTAATGTAAAACACATAGAGAAGCTTTCTTAGATTTCTTCTTATCCCAATGGTCTGTTCTTCATTGTTTGAATACTCTGCCAGTGCATCATCTCTTGAAAATAAATATTCAGGTTGGATAGCATTGGAAACAATGATAAACAGGCATGTCAACTAATTAATGTCACTTTCACTGGTGAGGTAAAGGCAGCTTAATTAGGAAGCTAATGTACTTCTTCACCTTGAAGATTATGATTCACTTCTAGTATTATCCTCAAATTAAAAGTTCATATAAATTAGCCTCAGCTCAGCTCTTTCTCATTGTAGTTCAAATTGTCCTAAAGTGTTCCCTTGGGTCTATTTGTGTGGGAAACCATTGACATTATTTTTATTTTTCTTTTGCAATGAACCAGCATGCCTGGAAATAGGTTAAAAGAATAAAGAAACCATGATGAAAGCAGGCAACTGAAGATTTCAGGATTACATTAAGAAATAAAGACCTGAGGAGAAAATATCAAGCTGGTACTGAAAACATGGAGTGCTATAATAAACATTTATGAACATTTTATGTCTGCCTTCAACTATGGGCAGCTATTTATAACAGATGCTTACTTGCTAGGAACAACAGAAAATACCATTTGGAAAATCTACACTATTTGTAATTTACTAGGAAGTTTTAGCCAATGATTAATTAGGCTATACCCAAGGGCACTTCATAAAGAGAAAGAAAAGTTGAAAAGAGCTCTTATGAGTGTTTCCAGAAGAACTATATACACTAGCATTGATTCCATCTGAACATGTAAAAGATGGAAAATCTTTAAAACCAGATTTCATTACTCCAGACCTGAGTTCTTCAGGTGCCAAGTTCAAAAGGCTGATTTGCTTCCAATGCCAGCAAATAATGCCAGAAAACAGCCATTCCACATATTCAAAAGATGCAAAGATTGTGTGTGTGTCTGCCACAAAAGTTGCACATATGGGCCACTGCACATTATCAGTAGAAATGAGTAATCCCTGCTAATGGAAAGACCAGAAATAGCAGTGGGACTGGCTCAGCTGAAGGTTTATGCTGAAGAACTGTAATCACCAGAAGACTTCATATAGACTAATGACAGGCTTCTGAACCTAGACTAACTTTGTCATAACCAGGGGCTGAAACAGGTTACATTTTACTCATCATGTAATTATATTTTGTACAAGACAAAACTGAGTGAGAAATGAGCCACTTGTTAACTGTGTCATCGTGTGTAGCAGGGAGCACAAACCTCACCCTTCTGTGGCTTGGAAATGCCTCTGCTGATCCTGCTGGGACTGGCAGCAATGGACATTTTGGGCACTGCAGAAATCAGTGTCCCTTGAGATGGGTAATAGCTCCTGGGACTAAGGTGCAGTGTTACACATTTCACTGAGCTGTGGAGCACTCTGCAAATTTTAATGAGGAGATGGCTGAGGTGTTGTAAGGCACTCAAATTCTGTCAGGGTGCCCCAGCCAAGTTATGCTCAGCTACCTTATCAGAGACCTCAAGAATTCATTGAAGCTACAGAAATGTAAACTGTTCTAAATTGGGAAAGAAGCTGTTGGAAGATGGGATAACAAAACGGCAAGAAAGGAGATAGAAAGAAGGACGGTGCCATCCTGGACTGGAACCAGTCAGGGTCTCTGAAAGGCGCACGCAGAGCATGGACAGCACAGAAATCCAATGGGATCTGTGATCGTGTGAGCTACAGCTGCAGAAATGTATAAAAACAGTGTCATGTGAACAATAAAGGGCTCTTGTGAAATCACACTGGTCCGTGGTGCGAGGGCCCCGAGCTGCCGCCCTGAGGTCTCTGGAGTGTGAATGGGATCCTCCCTGCCCTGTGAAGGGTGACTGTCACCAGCACCGAGGGAATTGGTCACTGCAGGGACACTGGGTACCTGTAATATCTGTGAGAGGTGGACAAACCTCATTCTGGCTGGGAGAACCCAAAAGCTGTCACGGGTGCAGAAATGATGTACCACAGCCACTGAGGGAGCAGTTATCTCAGCAGGTTGCTGTCCTGACTTCTAGCAAGTACCAGGGCTTGGTACTGAAGAGTATCTCATTTCAAATGTTTACAGTCAGTGATGGAGCTGCTGTTTGCACTTCAACTCATCAATGAAACGAAATCTTATTTATATGATTTAATAATTAGATGCATTTAATTATTAATGTAAATATAATACCAGGAAAATATAAATAATTAATGATATACTTATAAATAATTTCTGTTAGTGAAATAGATTGAGAAAATTATTTGTTCTTAATAGTAGACTTATAAATATTTAAAAACAAGTCCCAACAATGTAGTTTACAGACACTAAGAACCCTAATGCCCTTAAGCCACTTATACAGTGGCGGATACAGTTATTAAATTTGAAGATAAACTAATGATTTGCTGGACTTAAGCTTTTATTTACTGCCAGGAAGTTTGAAATTATTTTAAATCTGACTTTCCACATTGCTGACTGTTTTATAAATAAGATGTAATTGATTTCTAAAAAACCCCTTTCCTTGAATCTGAGTATTTGAACATAGGTGAACCAGGCAATGCTTGAAGCCACAGCAACTGGTTTTGAGTTTATGTTTGGTAATTGATATGCCATGCAACTGAAGCTGAAGCTGGA
The DNA here is from genome assembly GCA_013397915.1 of Daphoenositta chrysoptera. Classification (NCBI taxonomy): domain Eukaryota; kingdom Metazoa; phylum Chordata; class Aves; order Passeriformes; genus Daphoenositta; species Daphoenositta chrysoptera. The sequence continues at coordinate 1,318,453 of VZRO01007446.1, read as the reverse complement.
TCTTTATGTTTCACTAAGCTATGATTAATGTGATGTAAATTGGGAGAAAATGTGACTTTTTGGTATATGATAATCCCCAGCCATCTAAGGTAAATGTCACCAGCATAAATTATGACATCCTTGGGACTGCTCTGATTTACTCTTGTAATGGTGATGGAGCCCGTTCTGGCAGCCACCATTGTTTATACCCAGGGATGCATTTGGGTTTCTGACTTCATATCGACTTAAGCGGAAAAATGAATTGGAACCCCTGTAGTAAAGAGCACAAAAAGCTGTTGGAGCTGGGTGGATCAGGATCCCTCAATGTGTCTAAACCACTACAAAACAATGTGAACCAGACCTACTTACAACCAAAACCAGTTGTCTTCTTTCTGGATCTTTAGGGTTTTATAACAGAAATACATTAATTTAGAGAAGTTTATACTTTATCAGAGAACATAAATCCTTTCAAAAAAATTTTCCAACAACCTTTTTATTGTAACTCCTGGATTTGGCAGGTTACTCAAAAACACTACAAGAGACTAATATTTGCCATTCAATTTTGAACCCTTTGAATAACTTTTTTTATGTGATGCATTTAAAATTCTATAAAATTCTACAAAATTCTATTGGTTTAATTTCTTTTCTTTCTATAGGTCACTTCCATGATAAATGGGATATTTTAAAAATTACCAGGTGATAAAACAAAACATCACACTGATAACTTTGCATTATTGATGATCATGAAAAACTTGATCATCATGTTGGTCTAATTGTTCAATCAGAAAAATATTTTTATTATAATTCACATAATTATATCCACCTTGATGGTGCCTGGCAGAAACTCCACCCTAAGGAAACTTTCTGAGAATCCATTTGTGTCCATTCACACAAGAGTCAAAACCACTGCAGGCTGTTGCCACATGTACCCACTTGTTCAATGAGATCTGAGTCAGCACGGTTCACAAAGACAAAAGAGATCCAAATTGTATTTCTTTGGGACTAAATGTCAGAGTTTTCTATTTACTGAGGTATTATTTTGTGCTGGCTGCTGGCAGTGGGGAGGGCACTGCCATTGCACCACTTTGGGGGCTGCGTGTCACATCAGTGTCAACACATTTACCCCTTGGGCGACCCTGGAAAGGCCTTGGGTGATTCTCTATTTAATTCTTAGTAGAAAACCTAAGAAGCTGTGGATAGCACCAAGTTGTGCTGAATTGCAATCATCCAAATGCATTTAAAACAGAAAATAGTCTCATAATTTATTTTTAGGTTGCAAATGCCTCTGAAGTGGATAATTGTAAGATATCATGGGGTATTTAGGTTTTTTTTTTGGTGAGAATATATAAAAGAACACCTTTGACAGAGTTTTCAAGAGCTGGATTCACGTATTCCAGCCAGCTGCCCCAGGAAAATGCATTAATGCCATAATATTTTCAAGCAGCAGCACAGAATATCCCACCTGAAACAGTTGTGCCTCACCTGCTCTCTGTGAAATAGAAATTAAACATTTCCTGTTTGATTCTTTGGGCCCCCCTTACCAGTCACAATGGGCAGATGAGGACTAAGGCATTCATGGCAAAAACAGAGGTTCATTACACTTAGGGATTTTAAATGCACCTGATTTATCCAGAAATACACGTACAGTATTTAGGCACACAATTTGCTTAGCACATTATATTAATTTAAGATCATTTGGCAAATGCTTACTGAGGGACTTTTTTTTTATGTTTATGTAATGTAACAGCTCTTCCAAATCCTTCAGAGTCTTTTTTTTCCCTCCTTATTTTCACTCCTTTAATTGTTTTATCCTGTCCTTGGTCAGTGACCTTGCACAAATACTGAAACCAGTTTAAGCTATCATGGTAACACAAGTATTATGAACCAAAAAAGCAGTGAAAGACTATCAAAGTATGTGAAAAGAAGCATACAACAAAACAGAGAGGATTGATAACAAAAGTGTTCCAGTTTTCCCTGTCCCTGAAAACATACCTGAATCAGTTCCAATGTACACATAGAAAAATCTTCATCAGTTTCTCATCTTTTCCTCCCCTCTTTACCATTTTCCGTTTTACTTTGCTATTAAGCAGCAGGATATTCAGAAATGTGCCTTACAGCCTGCTCTGTTTTTCTCAAATAAGAGAAATGCTTTCTGTGTAGTTTAGTCACTTTCTGAGCCACCGTGGTGCCACGGAAGCACTTTCTATTTATAACAAATAGGTCCTTATCTTCAGGAGTGCACTGCAGTACAAGCAGTTGATTTTGTTTCTGTTTCCTTGGAAAACCCATCTCCTTTGCTGAGTGTCATTCCTATTGGATTCCATCATCCCCAGATCTTCCTCCTGCCCTACCTTGAGTCCCATTCCACTTTCTTAATTCATGAACTCTGTCAAATTTGAAAAGATTTGAGGAGAACATTTACAAGCCATGCTGGATAAATACACAGATGAACAGATTTTTGCTTTGAGAAACACACAAATCCCTAGATATTTCAGTGCCAGGAAAGTGAACACTTCAGGGCATATATATCCAGAAAACTTGGACAGCAGTGGTAGATAATACAAACCCTGTTTTGTTAGTTACCATTATCTAACCCTCACCAAAATGAATCTTCCTCTCCATTGTATGAGCACTGCCCAGGTAATGAATTCTTCTGAAACCTCTTCTGGGAAGAGAATACATCTAGCAGTAACCAGGCTGTCTCAAACACAATGTTCCATTGAATTTGAACACCCAGACACAGAAAATCAGTTGCTTTTCATTTCAAAACTAGATCTTTATGGTCATTGATGCAGCTGCATAACATTATGCCATGGTGTGAAGATAAAAGTCACAGTGTGAGTATCTAATTCTGTCTCAAGAGTGCCAATATTCTGGGACCAATCCATTCTATGATAAATCAGTCTTAACACTAGTCTTAACATCAGTCCATACTCTGACATGTTCCAAATTTGATGTGAGCTCCTATTTCACAGCAGAAATTTCCATGTAACCTGGCATGTAGGTTTAAATCAATATATTTGCTGCAAACAAGGTTCCACATTTGCTTTGCAGATTTTTTTTTTTTTTTGAGTCCTAGGAAAAGCTTTGAGCTAAGCGAGAGAAAAATGCTATTATACCACAGTATGAGTGTTTAAAAGGGTGTTATTCTAGCAGCAACATGTGGATGTAACTAGTAAAATTCTCCTGGGTAAACAAAATATCTGAAAAATGTCAAAACCTCTTTAGGAATGCTCTTTATGCCTTTAATAAAAGTATCTGACCATGTATCATTTTGTTTGTGTATAATAGGCACCCATAAAGCCTAAAAAAGGAATATGAACTCTTGAATCCTGGAAATCTGTCTAGTTTTCAAATGTCTAGTGATTCCTTATGTAATCTGGGACACAGTTTACAAGTGAGATTTGACCTCTGCCAATTGATCCCCATTCCAGCTGCACCATCTGTGGGTTAGGAATTTTATTGATAACATTTTCCCCCATACTCATTAATAGCTTCAGGATATAATTACATATTGTGAGGTTCTGAAATTCTTTAAAGCTGTAGGATTCCATTGGAGCCACACTGAATAAACAGTTACTTTAGATTAATTTTACCAACTGCTGATCCACTCCAATTGCTGTATTTTAAGAGACCCAAACACTGTTCAGAGGGATGTTTTGAAAAAAAAAAATTCTTCTGCTTGTGAAATGATGCAAAAATTAAAAGCTTTGAAGTTAAAAGATGGTTAATAAATATATTCCATGCTGTGCGTGCTTCTTTTACATAAGTATTTAGGAATGTATTTTAGAAAAGTCTTCTAATTGCTGGGATAACCACCAAAATGATTTTATTAACATTAAGGCAAACAGCATGAGCAATATGATTCTCTTTACTGACTTTGTCTTGATTTTCAGTCATTTTGATATGGGAGTAATTACTTTTTTCTCTCCCTACCCCAGCAAAGGAGTTGTTTTGTAGGTATAGCTTTACATTTAAGTTAAACAGGTGAGGGTAACTCAAAACTGGTATTTTGTGTCACCTCCTCTGGTAACCACGGCCAGTCCTTTGAGTCAAATACTGCCCTGGATCTGCAAGGAAAACTCAAAGCAATAAGGATCAAAGGTTGCATTTTTCACTTTATCAAACCATGCAAAAGGTTTATATTTATTTGGACCTTCAGAGTCAACCAATGCCGTCGAAGTATTTGAAATGAAGCACAATTGCTGATATCTGCCAAGCTGTACTTTTGCAAGGCTGCTGGTCAGTGCTGGCCACAGGCACACAGCACAAAGGCCTTTGGCTAAACAACAGCTGTGAACCTTAATCCCACTTATCTAAAGAATAAGGATTAAGGAATTAGAGCAAACTGTATCTATTCAAATGTATCTATGATTTAAAAATATGAAAAGGAATCTGTTTATATAAAATAACTAGTTAGACAGAATCAGAAGAGCATGTAAGCATAAATTAACACATATGGCAAAACGCTTTGTGAAACATGCTCAGTTAATAAGGTGCTTTCAATATATTAATTGTATATTTTCACTGTTTCCCACAGTTTTTTGAGTTGGAAATCTATGAATCTCAGCTTTATTTTCTCCCCTCTGTTTCTAGCTGAAAAATGATGGAGGAGACAGAAAGTTTAAATGCAGAACACTAAAGCCATGCATCATGTGATTGCTAAAATTGAGTGTGCTCTTAGTTTGGTAATTTAGGAATACAGCACATTTGATTATGAAGCTCCCATGACAAGGTATTTGACTATTAGAAATCAGATACCTACTGAAAACGATAATGTAGTGTTTATTTATTATACATTTATGAATTTATAATATAGATCTGCCTATAACAAATTAATTTTTCAGAAGTCATACCTTTACAGAGAAAGCTTGTAGATGGCATGGATGGAATGGAAGATACTTCTTTTTCTGACTCGCAGATTTCAGCCAGTAATGACAGCAAAAGGGAGTCTTCAACATTTTTTTAAAAAATGCTTAAAGCTCCCCCATAAATGTTTGGTTGCAGAAACTACACATTAACTAATTTACTGAAGTAGATATTTGGTTTTAATTCTGGTGAAATTGCAGCATAGTTGAAAATGCTATTTAGCTCCAAAAGGTGTGAATTTTGATTATATAATACGTTTCCTTAGAAGTTTGTTTTGCACTAAAGCTGAAGACAGCTACTTTTTAATTCAACAGTACATTTAAAATTGTTTTATTTTCAGTGTACAAAGGGAATAAAAAGTAGCACACATCAGTTTTAGAATGACATAAATGTCATTATGACCTTCATGGATTTTCATATAGTCTAAGTAATCCCTATAAACCAAACTGATTCAAATGCACATCTTCAATCATTTCACTGCTGTTTTGCCTTCTGCTGCAGTTTTATAAAACTCTTCTAATACATCTGTTAAAGGAAAAAAACCACCTAAAACCACAAAACAAATCAACAAACCACCCTCGAAAAAACCAGTTGATGCTGTTAAAGCTGCAAAGCTAAAAATCAGAGAACTTGTCAAGGGGAGCTGCTCAGATACTGACAGGCAGCAGTACTGGGCTCCTGTTGTTTTAATTATATTGTATCCTTGCCTTTTTGCACGACTTTAGTTAAGGTTGTGTCAGCATTTCTTTTACAAATCCTTGTTCCTTGGGGCTTTATAACTCATTGTTAAAAATTCTCTAAAGGCTGCATCTTGGCACACAAGATTTCATCCGACAAGTGGAAACTTATTCTACATGTATAAATAGGGGTTTGGAGATAGAGAGAGTTTTCACATAAGGGTTAAATCACACCGATTCAAAAAGCAAAGGAAGACAAGAGAAGTTTTGTAGTCTCATATATTTTTCTCTTTTATGAACAGAAAGCAAAAAGAGCTTCCTCTTAATTAAACTTCTGCATCTGTCAATTCTTTTATTTTTTCAAGGAAAAAATAGAAGTAAATAAACAGGTAAGTTGACTCATAATGCAATTTTCTACACACATGGTCTGTGTTTTGCTATGAAAATGTCAAACACATGTTCTTTCTATATATAGTGCACCCTGCTAATAAAAAGAAGTTTTTATCAAATTATAATGCCAAATTTTGGAGCTGGGAGAAGATATGTGTCAGATGAAAATTAGGATTTTCAAAGTCTTAAGAATGTGCACAATACTAAGTCTAAGCTGAAAAATGAGGAGAAGGAGAGATTTCTAGCACATCTGATTCAAAGTGATGGTTAAAAAAAGGATGAAAAGCCCACATATAGTAGCTTTAGTCTGAGCAACAATATAGCAGGAAGTACAGTGGGACTGGATTCTGCAAGTATTGTCAATCACAATCTACATGGAATGTACTTATGGAGCTTATTGTTCACTGCAGACCCTTTCACCATGTGTTTTCAGCCTCAGCTACTCCTACTGCCTAGTCTAAAAATTAGATCAGAAAAAGGATTTACAAAATAACCAGCATTCACTCAACTGGGTGCTGCAAGCCCAATCTCACACTTCTGTTTAGACCTGCAAATGAATGTTGTAAAATATACTAGTAACACACAAACATACAGTAATATAGTATTTAATGAATATTTACAGCTCAAATTAAATTTAAAATTGGCAGTCAAAATATGTCTTATTTTTTGCTAAAGCTATCAGCGTTTTCTCAGTTTGTGAGCAGACTCATAAGAGCTTTATGCTTATATGGTATATAAGAATGGGAAGCTTGTAAAACTTCACAGTCAACCTCTCTTTTGCATCATGTTGTCTAATTCTAGAATATTAGTATTTTAAAAATGAAATCAACATTTTTTGGGAATAAAATGGAGCTATTGGAAAAGAGATGAGACTTTCACTCTTGTCTGGGACAAAACACTCCAGAGAGAGCTCGGGAATCCTTTCACCGTGCTCACTCTGTATAGGTTATACCCTGTCAATAAAACGTTTGCTCCCATTCTTAAATATGCCAAAAAGCTGATGCAAAAATATGGTTTTTAAAAAGCATATCTGTTTGATTTGAGTAAGAACTGGCAAGCTCGATTTTTTGGTTCTTTTAAGTGATTCAGTTTGATCTAAATTAATTTCAAAGCTCTACTCAGTAGTAACACTCAGCCTCTATGTTCAGCACTCTATGTACAGACTAAGGAAGGATCAAAATGAAAGCTCTGCTCTCCTATTCATAGCTCGTGTTCTCCAGCTGTTCCCTGACTCCATTTTACTGCTCATGTCACAGGTTTACTGTGAGCTCTGCAAAATCCACCTTTGCAATTAACAACACAGCGACAACAGTGCCAAGAGAGTGACCATCTTTGTGTCCTTAAGTCAGACAAGAACTAGTACAAAATACTATTTTGTAAGGGGAAAAAAACTAATTAAAAGAAAAAGCTAATGATAAGAATTATAATTACTATTCACTACAGATGCAATTATAAGGAGATAACTTCCAATTACAGCAGCAGTGGTGAAGTAGAAGAATAATGACAATTAGTTCTTCTCTTTGCTGCCTGAAGACTGTTATTATTTAATATCCTGTGGGGCAAGACAGCATGGGTAGCCATGAAATCTGAAACAAGTACGAAAAAGGACAAATACATTAATTTTCTAGGAGTTTGAGAGACAATGTTTTTTCCTGGTGGCTGACTGTCAATCAGCCAGCATCACTCCAAGTAATATTTGAAATTTGCTTCCCCATTACACCTTTCAAACTTTTGTTTCATTTGTTATTGACTTTATCTACGTCTTAATATGTAATGCACAAAACTCTCCACCACTTGCCTTGTTTACAGAGCTTCTGATATATGAAAGGCAGCCTGAATCTGTAACAAAGGCAAGAAACAGCAATGTCATCTTCAACAGGGAAATAAGGAGGTGCAATGCTACTATTGTGCAGAAACTCATGAGGGCCTTCTATAGCTTCAGAAATAGAAAGGAAGATAAGCTTGCTATTGTTAGAGGTAACCAAGGGTATTTTGGCATTAGGTAAAAATTTTGTAAGAGTAATGTATTCCTAGGGAAGATATCACATACAGACTGCAAATTTTGACAAATGCTAAATTTACACTTTAAATGTCAACTTTTGAGTGGCATATTCCAGACAACATCCAGCCTTTGGGGATCAATGAAATGGCCAAGCAGTAGACAGCTCTCTTTCCTGAGCTACAGGATGTACAGCAGAGATGCTATGTGTAGATGGGGAACACTGAATTTTTAGCACATTTCAGTATCCCCAGTTGTGGTGAATAGCAGCCCTGTTCTGGAAGTGGATGCCACCATCTTTCCCTGGAGGATGTACATGCCTACCTCCTCGTGCGTATGGCAGGGTGGGTGACAGATGGTGGGCTCGGGAGGATTTCAGCTCCCTTAGAACAAAACCAGATTGGGCGTGGACAGAACTGACTGAAATGTTTTAGTGCCATCTGCCAATGGAGAGGAGAAACCGACTGGTCTTCCTCTGCCAGCCTTTTGCAGTTCTCCTACTGTCCCTCTTCCACCTGCAGAGACAGGGAGCTTCCTCCCAGCTTTTCCTCTGTCACCACTGCACGAGCGCAGCTCTCGTGCCACGACCCCGAGGTGTGCAATCCTGATCCTGCAGCTGGAGGTTAATGGTCAGCACTGACATCTCCAAAGCACATCGTTCCACTCCTTGCCGGTGTCTTCCTGCAGGTGGGAAATGTGAGTGGGGTGTCACGGTGCTGGCAGTGAACACACAGGCTCAGGACAGAGCACGGGAGCTGCTGCACAAACACTGCCCTGCTCAGCAGTGACATGGGCTGCACCATCACAAAGGGACATCTAGGGATCAGCCAGAGTGCCTGGCAATATCGTTGTAATTTATGTCACTGGCTGTTTTGCTAACCGGATGTGTATTCCAAGAATACAGATCTGGAAGGACTACATACTTGGAGAACAGTTACGTTTTTATTCAAAGGAAAAACAATAAAGAATTTGGGTATTTCTGAGTAGGGAAAAGACCCATGAAAATACATTTGAGGATGTGGTGAATTTGCAGAGGAAGGAATTTGAGTGTTTTAGATATGGCTGCCTCCATAAATGTAACTATTAATGTAAATAAAAGAAACTGTTCCATTAAGAAAACCTTGGAATGTGCTTAGATTTTGGATTTTTTACAGCACTCCTCCACTGTCTACCTGTTAAAGCTCTGTGAATTACACAGGATTCCATCTACATGTTCAGGACCACATATGCTAAAGCTAGTAAGGGAAAAGGGGGTGCACCCTGGGCCCACAGGCAGGATATGGGCAGAAAGAATTGGAGACATCAACAGTGGTCTGCAATACACAGGAAGAATCACCTGAATTGCTATATTTATTTTGTGGAAAAGTCTGATGATACTACTATGGATTTTTTAGCACAATGCACACAATGGGTCGGTGATAATCAAAATCACTGTTCCATTGCATTCCTGTGACCATGACCTAAATCAGTGGGAGTATACCGCCTTGCTGAAGCTGTTATATACATGCTGCCATGCACTGGGGATGGCATGGATCGCTCTCCTTTGAACCAGAATGTCACCAGTTCACCTAGCAGAGCACTGTGGCTCTGCACTAATCCCAGCACAGTGTTATTCTAACACAAGCAGGCAATAAATTAAATGAACTGCATTATGTACATACAACATCTGTGCCTGCCTAGACATGACTTTACCTGATTGAAAGTGAGCTCTGGGATCAAATTCCACAAATGGCTGAATCTTTACATCTCACCATGTGTTAAGTGTGTCCAGATGGCAGGTGATTCACTGGTATTAACAATCTACTTTCCCTTCCCTGAAGTGTCTTTGTAGCACATTGCTGATGTTGTTGTAAAGATAGAGGTGATTGAATATGCAAAATATTTTAAAATAATCCTTGAGAGAAAAATGGAGTGCATTCACGTGCTTTACGTAGATACATACACACACGGTGTATTTTGCAATGCTGCCAACATAGTCATTGTCCATTTATAGAGAGCAAAAAGCCAGAGATAAACAGAGTTATAATATGAATATTCTGATTTGAATGTTGTCACTTGCACTTACTCAAAGCCATTCTTTCACCAGCCTGCAGAAACAAAACCTAGACTTTTCAGCCAGGTTTTGAGATGCTCTCCTCAGAGAAGTGGTGTACGTTTGAAATTATTTATCACAAAACACAAAGTTTGTCCATCCTTCAGCACAGATGTCTGTTTAATGTAAAGACAAGCAAAAATTATTGTCCCCACTGCATTTCCACTGAGTAGCTCAGGTACCACAGGTCAGTCATTAAGAACCCTGTGGTGGATATTGAAACATCAACACAAATATTTTTAGTACAGATACTTCTGTAACTGTGAAAGACTGGAAAATCTGTAGAGTTCATTGGCCTTTAAACTCACACTTCTGCACCATGTGATGCAGTGGCCTAATGTTAACATGCTGGGCTGCAATATCAAAGATTACAGGGTCAAGATCTCCTTGGGATTCTTTTCTTACTCTGTCTCTTTATCCACATGCATTTTCTCATTTCAGCTCTTGGAAAAGAAGTGTATTTAGGAGGAAAAGAGAGCAGGTTTTTTACAGAAGTTAATTTAGGTGCTTAGTGTAGTGCTGCAAAAGCAAAGCAAAAAAGAAAAAAAGAGAATATTTGGCACATGAGTAGTTGGGGAGTGCTTCACTTTTTCTAACTTGTATATTTTTTCTATAATAGACTTATATGGTGAAAATTTAAAAGTACAATCTGTACCCAGACATTTAATTACTCAGGGTGTGTGTAATCTTTGCTTTTCCATTTTATAATCCTGTCAGCTTTTCCCAGAGATTCCAACAAGGTAAAAATGAAACACAGTAGATATATTTCATATACATAAATTGGCAGCTGTAAATCCTTTGTCCTCTAGCCATAGCTAAAGGGGCAGACCCACTGATTCCTGAGCTTCCTAGTGTTTGTTTCCTTCTCTTTTTTTGGGCAGTTGACCAGAAGCCTATACATTGTTGGGCTCTTTGATCAGACAGGAAGTGTATGGTTCAGAGTCCAGGCAGCTAATGATGTCTAGGATAACACTCCTCTAACAGCATTTGGCAGAGCGCCATTGATGATATGATTCAAAACCCCACTATATGACCAAAGCAAAAGTGGAGGAGTTGTGAACCTGCTCGAGTGTCCCATGACTCAGCCGTGGTGCCCCAGCCAGGCAGCCACACGCCGTCCCTGTGCCTGGAGCTGCACTGCTCCGTTGGTGCTCCTTTGGTGCTCCGTTGGTGCTCCATTGATGCTCCATTGGTGCTCCGTTGGTGCTCCGTTGGTGCTCCATTGTTTCTCTGTTGGTGCTCCATTTGTGCTTCGTTAGTTCTCCATTGGTGCTCCGTTGGTTCTCCCTGGATGCTCTGTTGGTTCTCCATTGGCGCTCCATTGGTGCTCCGTTGGTTCTCCATTGGTTCTCCATTGATGCTCCGTTGGTGCTCCCTTGGTGCTCCCTTGGTGCTCCGTTGGTGCTCCATAGGTGCTCCGTTGGTGCTCCATTGGTGCTCTGTTGGTGCTCTATTGGTGCTCTGTTGGTGCTCCCTTGATGCTCCGTTGGTTCTCCATTGGTTCTCCGTTGGTGCTCCGTTGGTTCTCCGTTGCTGCTCCGTTGGTGCTCCACTGGTGCTCTGCAGTCTACTGCTCCATTGCCTGCTTTGCCACTTCTGCAGTAACCACTCGCACAACAACCATATTCAACAACTTTTTCTTTCATTTCATCTTCTTTAACTCTACACAGTCCCGCTGTTCCTAACAAGAGCCAAGTTCTTACCTCTCTTTCTGTTCCCGGGAGTTCACCGTTTCCAGGTGCTGCCCTTCCCCCAGGATGCCTCCCTGGCTGCACTTGCAGGTGTTTAGCACACTTGTCCCCTGGATGCCACGTAATAGAGACAGACACCACAGCCCTAATCAATAGCTGTCCTCAGGGAGCCTTTTGTAGAATTCTGTTTAGAAAAAGTATGTGGAACTTAACCTTCGTTCTCAACAAGGAGGCACTGCTTTCAAGTTTTATTGATTGAAAAAGATAATATAAAGCCACATGAAAATGCAGGTTGTAGGGCAAAAGGGAGAGTTTTGTAAAAATCAGGCACTTGACAGGTTGAGTTTCCTAATCTGAACTCAGGTAGTGACTCCTCTGTTTTTATAAAATCCTCAGTAAATGACACATTGCAAAAGGTGCTCCCCTCCACCCGGGACTCAAATAGCAGTTGACAATACGGGTCACCATCTATCTATCACTTCTACTTTATTTGCTTAACACAAGCAATGGAAAACAAAGTACTGTTTCCTTCAGAAATTTCCTGGACATGTTTAATGAGAAAAAATTGCCCAGGATAGTTATTTTATTAAGGCAGACTTATGAATAAAGTTAGTGTACCAAAATACCGATGCTGTATACATGCTAAAGTATTTCACTGAAATATTTTGGTTGAATTTCTCATTCAGGAAGTGGTTAATGCAACTATGATTCAGTGAGTTGCACTGAACTCTTTCTTTTCTTTCCCACAAAGAAATTTGAAACACAACTGTTTTTACCATGCTTATCTTAAGCAGAAATGATGAGTTTTATTCCAGGGTGGCACAATTTTGCAATATAACAAATTTGGGACCAATATGAAAACGTAATATTTGTATGTATTAATGAACTACCCAGGACTTAAATATTTTACAGGTTAAGGAAATAAGTGTAAGAACATATAGAAGGTGAGAATTTCTCTGTAAGGAACATATGAAGTGCTGCAAAAATGCCACCTCACACAGAATTCCCTGCCTCACCTATATATTGTGGTGGTCTTAGTTTTAGACAATAATAACAATAATATAACAAAACAGTTTTGTATTTTACATTTCCAGTGTTCTCCTCTTATGACCTTCTCTATGCTTAAGAAGCATTAACTCATTATGCCTCACATCTCTTTTGGTTTACTATTATCATCAATATAATAACGTTAAATCTCTATGATAAAAATACTAAACTTTTCCAGATAAGTCTCTGGAGAAAAAATTAAATCACATGGCTTGACAAGCCAGCAGCAGAACACAAATGTCTTCACTGCAACTCAACTGACCAGGAACATGCAAATCTCTTTGGTTTTGGTAGTTAAAAAAATAAATAAAGTAGAAGATTCTTATTTGTCATCATAGCGCTGTCACCTCCCAATCTAGATTTACACTGACACTGTCCAGGGCAGGATTAGAAATTATGGAGTAGCTTCTGTAAAAGCAGCAGCTCTGTGAGCTAGGATTGCTCTTTCTGCTTAAGGGGTGGATATAATAAAGGTCTAACATCTTAATTTTGGGGAGTTGAAAGAAAATACCCATATACTATCAGCTGCTAAAAACAAATACAAACGCATTCATCAATACAAATGTGGTTTTCTTTAAATAAAGAGTTTTTGTTAATTTTGTGTACCTGCATACAATGGGAAGCTTATAAAAATTGTGTTTCATACAGCAAAAAATAGGTATAAGCCATGATATTATTTGATAAATGACTGAAAGTATTTCTCTCCTCTCACTCCTGAGTATTCTGCTCATTTGGCATAAAGAGAAGTCTACATATCCACCTCAAAGCAGTGCCAACACGACAGGCAAGTAGCCATTAATACCCACAGTTGAGCAGCTCCTGTAAAGCCTTTCAGATACACCATAAACAAATAGATTTCAGTAACCCACTTCCTGCTTGGGCTGAGGTCACAACACTCAGGAGATTTTTTTTAAAGTTGTTTTTGTTTGTTGGTTTGTTTGTTTTTTTCATTTGTTTTGCTTGTTTGCTTGGTTTTTGTTCCAGACAACAGTACTGTGTTTGTGAAATGTTTCCTCTTATGGGGAGTCAAGATTCACAGTAAAATTGTTGCAGAAGTTTCTTGAGAATATAGATCAGAATTATTATTTAAGTATATACCAATAACTTGAACCAGGTGAATGAATAACAATCTCTAAGTATCATTCATACCATTATAGCACAAGTCATAATTTCAGTCATTATTGTGATTATTCCTGTAACAGCTCTGGAAAGGATAATTATTTCTTACTAACCATTAAGGAGGAAAGAAAAGTGAGAAAAAAGAAAATTAGGCTTGCATCATTTAAACGAAAAGTTCATGTCTAAGTATGAAACAAGCAAAAAATTTTAAAAATACACATTGTTTTATGTATATGCAATATAGAACTATATTACTTCCAAACTGAAATATGTATGAAAGATTGAAAGATCGATGTGGAAGCTAAAATATCAAAGCTAATTAAGAAAATTAACAATTTGGTATTTTACTGAAAATGCATGTAATTAGAATTACAACAGCACGATATGTGCTTGGAGAAAATTGAAATACAACACCAGGATGAGAGTTCTGCACAGAACGTGAAACTTGGCCGTGAGGGAAGAGAAACCAAGTTTACTTTTCAATCTTTCCTGCAAGCGGAGGGATGACAAGTGCGCTTCCTTGGCTTTGCTGCTTGTTTTCCTCTACTCTGTGGCACACTGTCAAATCTGCAATGGCCATAGAATTCAACCAGTTCCTCATTCAGGATGAACAAATGAAATATGTGAAAAAGGATTATTGTGATTAGAATAATCACCAGAATGATTTTTCCACAAGAAATGCTATAAAAAGTTGTTTCCTCAATATTTTCAAATTAATCTCATTTTGCAAACATACAGATACTATCAAGTAGATGCTCATAGGTGTGTGTAAGTGAGGTATGTAAATGTGTTTACTTTGTTACCAAAGATGTACATTTTAATCCCCGTTCTCTCTAGTTTATTCCCTTCAATTCAAAAAGGAAAATAATTCCTTTCATTACCATCAGGTACAATGTGCTGGATTTGACCACTTTACCTTTTCAGCCTCACACTTGACAAGGGTCTTCCAGCCCCTGGTGACGCTGAAGTGCTGCCCCAGATGGACATGGAATGGTGTTTCCTCTTCCAAAGCACTGATTTAATTCCCAGCAGATCTTGGTGAAGCACACAGGGCAGTGAACCAGCAGCTGACACGAACCTGCCTCCAGGTTCTCTGTGCTGACCACCTGGAATGTTCTCATGGCACTTTACCCTTGAGTGTTCTATAAATCTTTTTCTGCTCTATTGAGAAATAATAGCCCTACTTTCAAAAGGCTGGCCCTTGGCCTGGAAAGAAGGGTGGTGTACCACCAAAATTATGGACATTTTTTTCCAGGAGGGTGGGTTTGTCTCTGTGTTTTCATGCTTTGGTGTGGAGGGCCAATGTGACAAACAGCATTTTTTGTTCCAAAGTAAGATGGCTACCCTGTAGTAAAATCAGTTTAAAGAAGATTTTTGTCATTGAACTGGAAAAGAAAAAGATAGGCTTGTCACTTTCCCTCTTTTTTTTTTTTTTGTAGAGGAGGAGGAGTATGTTAAAGATTTCAACAGTGATATTCTTAGACAACTTCAATTTCACATGAAAGCATGTTTCTGCCTCCTCTGCCTCTCCTGTACTATATTGATAGGTCTTTGGTTGTGCCTACTGTTGTGAAGAAAATTAGCTCTTTCTCATTTCCACTTCAAAACACTGCCTGGCAGGACCATCCTCTTCCTTACCTCAAATGCATTTAGTTTAGAAAGTGCCTTAGAGAAGATTCTGGTAAAAGTATGAATGCAGTACCTGATTTCAGGAAGGAATAAAACTGTATCTGCATATACATGTATATATTAATGCACACACAAACATATATAAATATTTTATATATATGCAAATTTACCTGTGTATATGTGTGTGTATATTTCTACATACACAAACACATGTATTAATACACAACTAAACATACAAACCTCAATGCAATGTACATTCTAATACCCAATCTAATTTTCAATTAACTTGCAATAAGAAGCTTGAGTACTTTGTGTGCTCACACCCCTATGAACATTTGTCCTTTTCAGCCAAAACCACAAAGATTTTAGAGATATGACTGTAAGAGTAATAAAATTAAAATTAAACAATTAGTAGTATCATCATCAAATTGAAGGATGGGAGGATAAGTATGCTGCATGTGCTTTGAAAACTCCTTTTCCTTTGCCACTGAGGACATGTCTGCTCTTAGACCAAATGCCAATGATTTGAGGAGGTATGAAAAATTGTGCACAAGGTACTCCTCTGTGTTGAAGTGAGTATTTCCTATGTGGCACGTCCCAGTGATCAGAAAACAAAGTTATTCCATTATTTATTAGCATTCAAACAAACTCTGCACAGATTCTCACACTCCTTGTGTTGCCTTTAATATTCTACACAGAATAGCACATGGTTTTCTGCATACAGATAGATTCATGTGCAAATCTTGCAAACTGTACCCTTGTTCAAAGTATATATCTGATGTTTACATGCCTAACTCTTAAATTTATTAAGTAAAAATGATAGAAGAGCAGCCAAATAAGTAAAGAAATATGAGGGAAAATAAAGTTCTATGGAAATCTATTTCTAGAAATTATTTTTCACATGTCACGAGCATATATGTCTGAAAAGGAAAAATCTTTCCTATGGAAAAGCAAAACATGGATTAATTTAATTAATAATTTTTCTAATAAAATCTTTGTAGAGCAACACTATTTGAAATCTTGAGTTGTGCTAAAATGTCAGATTCTATGAACATATAATCTAAGAGGTTCTTTGCGAACAATAACCATTAACATTTAATCCATCCTGTTCCTGCTTGCAGATAGAAAAACTGGACTGGAGTTACAGTCGGGATTTTTAGCTTGCTTTCCAATGCCATGTTCTGCTTTTAATGGTAGCAACCTTAACTTTTAGATCTTAGCACTCTGACTAAATTTCCAGTAAACTCTCTCTACTCCAGATGAAATAAAAAGTCTCAGTTATTCTGACAGTGAAATCCCTACAATTTGCTTCTGAACTGTTCCTTTCAAGCAATGAAACCACATAATTGTCTACCAGCCTTCAAAATTTTCCACTCTTTTTCTGTTAATGTCTGCATGGAAAAGAATCCCAGTACAGAGTGGACTTTTAAGTAACTTCTGGTTTTCCAGTGATTAACTGGGTAACCACAGTTTGAATAATCCACGTGTTTTAATTTGTGACTAATTGCTATGTACAGTTATAAAGACTGTGGATAAATAAGCAGTAAGGCAGGCAAGATGACTTGCTGAAAGCATTCTGAATTGTCTTGAGGGAAACTTCTCATTGCTGTGCCTTACCAGTTTCACTAATAGTGTCTGGCAGTGCTGCATAATGTGTGCTCATTTTTGGAAGTTTGAGTGTTTTGGTGAGGAACAATTTGGATAATTGTACTGCAAACCCACTGGATTCAAAAGGTGGAGGGTGGGAAGTGTGGTGTGTGTGTTTGCTGTCACCTGTATGTCAGTGTATCTCTCAGGCATAGAACTCACTTTGTATCTCAGTCAATTAAATTGCCCTAATATTTGTCTTTTACACCATTCAGTTCCATAAACCTCTTTAAATCATAAAGAGGGACAGAGACTTTTAGGTAGCTGAGACTGTGGCTAGGCACACCCTTCAGTGACACAGCTTTGAGTTCTTTGACAGGAACAGCACAGATCTGTTCCAGAAGAGATGGTATATGACAATTATCATATGGGCAAGAGCAGAATGCAGGGTTTGATTTCATCATTGTACATCCTGTAGAAGAGATTTTCACGGGTAAAACTTTATTACTGCCTGCACATTTGCAAAAGAACTTGCATTCAGCAAACATAGGTAAATGCAAATACCAAAGCTGGCACATGTAAAAGGTTATGGATGTGCCTCAAAAGGCACTTGAAAATGTAGATGAATAAATACTGTATATTGTTACTAACCTCTTTCATGCAACCCACCAAGCAAAGTGAAAATGACAATATAAACACGTTTCTCAGTATGATCAGTATGAGAAGTCTCTCTAAATCGTTTTATTTCTATTTTCTTTTGGCTCTCATAAAGACCACTCATCTGTGAATTGAGTGAATCATTTCTACAGGTATTTATTGATTTAGGTGGAGACATAGTTATCAGAAAACTCCAGGCCAAAGAAATGAAAAGCCCCTGCCGAGAAGATACTGTGTGAATATTTCCCAGGGCTAATTATCCCTGTAGAGCAGTAGCCCAGTCACACCTGCAAGAACAGATAATCAGAGGACGCTGAGAACACACTGAGTCAGCCCAAGGCCACCAGCCCACGCTGGCATCACCCACGGGCTGTGACTCAGACGGGAGCCGAGAGGGCAGCGGCTGCTCCGTGCAGATGAAGAGCTCGGGAGCACGCGGTTCTACCTCAGACAGCAAAGAGCACCCAGAAGGACTTTCCAAGCCCTTAGGTGGGTGCTGTGAGGAGAACAGCAGTACCACCACAGCTCTGGGCATGCTGTGGGGAGGTGGCAGGGTGGCTGGGTAGTGAATGCACGAACCAAGAGGTGACTGTGTTGGATAGTCAAGAGGTGACTGTGCTGGGCAGGGAATGCAGAGCCAAGAGGTGACTGTGTTGGTAGTGAATGCACGAGCCAAGAGGTGACTGTGTTGGTAGTGAAAGCACAAATCAAGAGGTGACTGTTGGGTAGTGAATGCACAAATCAAGAGGTGACTGTGTTGGTAGTGAATGCACAAATCAAGAGGTGACTGTGCTGGGTAGTGAATGCACAAATCAAGAGGTGACTGTTGGGTAGTGAATGCACAAATCAAGGGGTGACTGTTGGTCAATGAATGCACAAATCAAGAGGTGACTGTTGGGTAGTGAATGCAC
>VZRO01007446.1:1283851-1299781 GCA_013397915.1 Daphoenositta chrysoptera | reverse complement strand
CAAGAGGTGACTGTGTTGGTAGTGAATGCACAAATCAAGAGGTGACTGTTGGGCAGTGAATGCACAAATCAAGAGGTGACTGTGCTGGGTAGTGAATGCACAAATCAAGGGGTGACTGTTGGGTAGTGAATGCACGAGCCAAGAGGTGACTGTTGGGTAGTGAATGCACAAATCAGGAGGTGACTGTTGGGTAGTGAATGCACAAATCAAGGGGTGACTGTGCTGGGCAGTGAATGCACAAATCAAGAGGTGACTGTTGGTAGTGAATGCACAAATCAAGAGGTGAATGTTGGACAGTGAATGCACAAATCAAGAGGTGACTGTGTTGGTAGTGAATGCACAAATCAGGAGGTGACTGTTGGGCAGTGAATGCACAAATCAAGAGGTGACTGTGTTGGTAGTGAATGCACAAATCAAGAGGTGACTGTGCTGTGGGGGCAGATGTCTGCTATTAATTATAACAGCTTGGTTCCATTAGCACCAACAGCTGCATCTCCTCCCAGCTTGAGCCCCTATTAAGGAGCAATCATTTACAGCATGTTTACTCCTGACCACCTCATGAACGGACTTCAGAATTCCAGAAGGCTGCTCACAGTTTCGGGCAAATAGCTGATTACTAACAAAAAAATAAAAATGAAAGAACGTAAAGAACAGCGTGTCTTTCATCCACCTAGGCCTTTGCATATGGACTGGGGAAAGGGAACTTGCTTTTGCTTTCTCTGACATACGTGGAATTCCTGAAATTTAAACCAATTCGAAAGGAAAATTATGTAATTTAGATTTTTGAGAAAATGGAAGCTACCTATTTAAGACCTTCTTGGACTAGTAATAGAAGTTTGTGTGCTGGAAACCTTCTTTGAAATAAACCTGAAACAAGTTAGCTGGCAGGTAGGTTTGTGCTGCAAGGGATTCTGACAGCCTGTCAAAGTTCCACTTTTCTCACATTCAATCAACCTCTCTCTTCTAAAGAAAGCAGAAAATATGTCAAAATGACAGCTGCCGAAGCATAGCAGGAGCAGCAGCCAGCTAACTGCTAGGCCTATTACCTTAGGAAAAAATCAGGCAAAACTTGTGTAAATGGCACATATTGAATAGGATTATAATTTTTCTGGTCAAGTAATGACTCAATTAAAGGCTAATTAACCCTTCAGCTACTGTTACTAATGTCTCCACAACTATTTTTTTTTATTATTATTTTGAGGTTTTGGCTCATATAGCAGCAACAAACTGATTTACAATGGGATTACTTTGATGCTTCTAATGACTTTCCAAAATTAATTTGCCACAACATTGAGTAGAATTAATTTGAAAGCAAATCCAGCAGAGACAATAATATAATTATATGCGATTTTAAACTGCTATATTATATTGGGTCTATATAATCTTGATGATCTTAAAAGCTGGAGGAAGAAATAACAGTGTTTGTTACCACTAATGCTCCTGCTCAGCAGAACTTGTATGTGCAGAGGGCAACCTGCTCAGATTACTGTAGGAGATGCAGTTCAGATCTCTGTCCCATTTCCTTCAGTTTAGCCCTGGTTTTGCCAGCAGTACATTCCTTTGGCAATGGCAGGAACCTGGTCTTACATGTTGTGCAAGTATTTCTCGATAACTCTGTCTTTAAACCTGCCTGGAAGCTCAGGACAAAGAAAGGCAATGCTCTGACTGCATGGCTCAATTTCAAAAGTCTTCTGCAAACAACAGAGCTCCTCAAGCTTCTCACAGAAAGGTCATAAAAGCCTTTCTCTGGGAAAATCTTAAGCAACATAAATACACAGGAGGCTCCTGACTGTAAAGGTGTGTGTGCACACAGAAAGTATGAGACAGGGACCAGGCATTTGAACGTGGAGCTCCCAGAGATAGAGTTGCAGGGTGGATTTGTCCTAAGACCTTTAGCCACAGACTTTACCCTTGACATCTTGTACTTAGAAGTTTGAAAAAGAAATGGCATTAGGCTTTTTTATGAGTGTGGGAAGCTTTAGATGGATGAGATAAAAACACTGTAAAATAATACACCTGAAAATCAGTAAAATGGTCCTGAGAATTATTTGTTAGAGCTGGAAACAATACATTTCCCATTGTGGGAAAGTATGAGTGATATATGTTATTCCCAACCCCCTCTTTAGTAGCTTTTAGTGCTTCTAATTGCACATCTTCTGATGCAAAGTAAAAGCAGGCTAAGTCCTACCATGGAAATCATCTCACACAAAATCCAACCACTTCAATTTATATGGCTTAATCTTTACTCAGCAGATCCTGCTTAAGTTTCGAAGTGCAAAGTGAAGTAAATCTCCTGTTAAAGGCTGTAGTCATTCACTTGTTCACTATGGCTGAGACACAGCCTTCAGTGTGGGATGGGAATCTCTGCTCTGTTAGACTGAGCTGTTCAATAAGGCTCTGAGAGCAAATTCCCTCTAAGTAATTTCTAAAGGAGAGGTTTCCAGCTGTGAGGCATGTTTGCTGGTGTTATATGAGTGCCCTAATTACTCCACAAAGAGCATTATGTTCTCATACCCAACCTTTGAGAAAAATTATAATGATGCTGTGGTGATAAAAATGGGAGTAGAGCAACAATCCCAAGAAAAGCAAATTCAACAAGCCATTCTTGCTGTAGCCAACTGTGCAGTCTTAGTCACAGCCTTGACTTTCACATACCTCATTTAGAGAGAACAAAAAGCTGGTTTCCCTGTATATTACTGTAAACAGCCCCCACACAACCCTTAAACCTGCTTTCTTTAAAACTTCCATCTGCCTTCTAATTTGCCTTTGCTTGGGAAAACAGCAATTCTTTGAACTGGTATGACACATGCTTCATTCTCTCTCTCTTTTTTTTGTTAAGAATGCTTGACAAGCTTAAACTTCAACATCAAAATAATAGTTAGCAAAGAAATGGCAAGCTAAAGGACTACACTTTTGTTCTTTGGTTTTGGGAAGCTTTCTTGTCAAGCTGTTTGGTGGCAATACAAAAAAAAAGAAAACAAAACAAGAAAACCAACAAAACCAAAATCCCAAACCAAAGAACGCTCATAATTAAGGCCTTT
The DNA here is from genome assembly GCA_013397915.1 of Daphoenositta chrysoptera. NCBI lineage: Eukaryota > Metazoa > Chordata > Aves > Passeriformes > Daphoenositta > Daphoenositta chrysoptera. Next base: position 1,296,740 of record VZRO01007446.1, on the reverse strand, counting down.
GCAGAGTCATGGCAGCCTGGAGGATTTACCTGTAAGAGTTCAGCACAGCTCATTACTTCCAATTCTCAGGCTGTTAAATACAGCTAAGCTCAGTGCAGGATTACAAATTTAGACAGGAACAGAAAACCAGGTCCCTGTTCTTTATAAGTGCTCATATTTTTATTTATTTTTAACACACTTTCCTGTATAGACAATACCTCCTCAGCTGTTTCAATCTCTCTGACTCAATCCCTGTGTCAATCATGAGCCAAGCATTTCATACACAAAAGTCTTCACATTAATTCCTGATGTGGCGAAAACACACTGAGGGGATTTTGTAAATAGTTATTTACCAGAGTCTGCAATTAACACATCTCCTATTAAAACATGATCATTTGCATTCTTTTCAAAATTGACTATCTAGGTAGAGCTTCACTGACCTGCCTGGAGACTGAAGATGAAAATATTCAAAGGAGATACAGCAGAAAAGTGACCAAACAGTGATTACAGCTTGGTGAAGCCCCTACCCTGAATGATGTACTGCAGTAACATGTCCTAGAGCCATTTACAGAGGGAGAGGAAGATGGGGAAAAAAGAGAGCATTTCTGTGTAATCAGAAAGTATCAAAAGACAGAAGAGGATTTATTTAGGAGTATGAGCTACATGCATGCACCAGAAAATGAATTGGAACTTGCATGTGACAAGATGGGCTTCTAATTATGATACATGAAATTATTTCCTCATAGTCTGTGATGTACTTGGAATTAAGGCTTCTGCTGTAGGCTCTTGATGACATCTGGTAAGAATGTAATCTCCCAGGTAAGAAAATCAAAATCAGAGGTATGATTCTTCCATTTATCTTAAGAATATACCAATATATGGTTCTACACACCCTAAAACATACCCGTGCTCTGTGTCCCTCGTTCTTAACTCCAGGTGTGTGGAGCTCTAGTTTGATGCACTCAGCTGGATTATAAAGCAGTCTGTCTCTCGAGATGTTGGAAGTGACATGCTCTCCGCCTAAGGGATTAACCAAAAGGGAGAGTTGATCTGAATATCCTGGGGAAGCAGGGCTCTATTGACTCCGTGAATCTCAGAATTGCTCATGCAGTAAAACAGGAATTTTATCCAGCAGGAAAATGAGATCAAGATCTCTCAAGGGACCATGGAAACTCCTGCACCTCGTTTGAGCATAAATAACGTGATAATCATCACATCCTCCTATAACTGCCTGTACCTTGATTGAAATCAGAAAACAAAAAAGTAATTATAGACATATAGATCTATATCTTACAATATATGGGCATTAATCAAATCCATTTTTTTCTAATACTTTCCAATGAGGTATTCTAATCCAGAGCTAATTAAAAAAAAAAAAAATTCTATTTTGGTTGCCATGTTAAAAATAGTGGCTGAAACATACACGTTGTTTCTTTCACTGTTTTTAGGACTTATCAGCAAAAAAATAACATCAATTTTAAGCAAAGAATGAGACATTATTTTTAAAATGTCATTGGAAAATATTGAATAAATATCTCAAACCAAAAACATTTAATTCAAAATTAATGATACAGCATATATGCTAAAACATGTAACTCCTCTCTGCCAAAATGTGGTTCTAAGTAACCCACACTTTTAATCCTACATGTTGTGACAGCAAATTAAATATTTCTCCAAATCTAAAATGCTTAATGAGTTCAATCTAAACATGCAAAACATTTACTAAACTTATATTCAGTGACTTTGATACAAATGTACTCAAATATTTCAATATATTTGTCTTGAAATGGGATTTAATTTAGTGCTTTTCTAAAACTGCAAATGTGTTTTTCAGAAAGGATGATGCAAAGTTAACACACAGAATTGTTATCTCTTCCAGCTTTTCTTTCCTAGAAAAGATATATATTGTATTTCCTGGTGAAAATGAAGTCTTTCACAATCAAAATAAATTAATTTTAACTGACTTATTTCCATGAAGTATTTTCAACAATGATCAGCAGAGTACAATGATCTGTGTTATATGTTGTTATATGTTGTGCATGGTAACTACAGACCTGCTCTCAGCAGGATACTTAGAAACCTCACACCAAGAAACTTTCAAAGTGTTCATTCACCACTGAATTTAACTAAGGGACCAAATATATTGATATACTTATTTGGTAAATACATTAAAAAATACCTCATTCTGTATGGAGCAGCAGATTCAATAACCCTTATGACTTGGTAAGGAAAAAATATTTTCTGTTGCCTGTCTCTCTGATACACATCAGAGATTTGATGGGATGGTGCCAAGATTCCCTCCTGTATGTGACTGTCAGTTTACCAGCTACTGCTTAAGATAATATGTTTTGGTTCATAAGATGATTGGATCTAAGCTTTAATTTGAAAAGCCTTCATCTTCATATGTTGCTATACTTTTCTGCGAATTAGTGCAGCTTTAATTTTATCAGTATGATATTTGGGGATCAACGAGAAAGCTCTTAGACCAACAGAAAACCAATTCTATTTGAGAGAGAGAAAAAAAAAATCTATTAACAGACATCTAGTGCTTTCACAGGATTGATTCTTTTATAGAGCGCTGGCACTTCTGGATGACCTGGCAGCAGCAAAATCAAGGTGGTCTGTGCTATTTGACAGTTAGACAATCATTTATTCACACAAGCCTGGTAAGCTCTTTTCGAACTCCTGCAGGAAGGAGAACTTCAATTAAGAGTGAAGAGTAAGTTGTCCCCGATGTTAATAAAGTCAGAATAAAAGCGGGGTGCCCCCTCTCCTGTAATCTCAAGTTTTCAAAATACGACCCACAGCAGTCTTTTTCCAAGAGCCACCCAGCATGCAGTACCCCAAAACTCTGTCACCTCTCCACACCCCTGAAAGACTGGATTCTAACCCCTCCAGCCGAGTGCTTCAGCCATCCCTGCAAGCACGTGGCACTGCAATAAAAAGGAGAAGAACGAAGAGGTGTCTTTGTTTTTCATAATGAGCTGTGTTCAGTGAAGCAGGTGGGAAACCTTCAGACTGCTTTGTTTAAAAAGACAGAGACTGTAGCAGTCACAGATCTTTCATCCTTCTCTCACTCCTTCCTTCCTCCCACCCCTGTGTAATTCAAGTCACCCCCATGAGGAGGACGTAGGCTGTGAGTGCTCACCACTGCAGATGGGTGACATTTGACAACCTTGTTCTTGTTACCTCGATTTCATATTTTTTCATCATTACAATTATTGCAGAGTTTGTTTAGAGTGCAAGCTCTGCACTGACTTCAGCTTTGTGCCGAGCACTCACTGTTGGAGAGGGCCATGTGACGCTGTTACTGCTGCAATATTAGCACATGAAAATGGCTTTTTGGCAAACAAGTAAATCAGAGACAAAGCATGCTATGCACAGAATGTAATTATGGCTGCATACTTTTTCATCATGCAGTGAAAAAATTTAGAACAGTATTTACTGTTGTAATTAAACTGATTCCCCCAAGAACTACAATGAACTTTAGGAGGTGATAAATAAACGCAGCAGCAAGCTGTTCCTTTGAGATTTACACTCTGATGATAAGATCTCATGAGTTCCTGGAGAGAGAAGAAGAAGGTAGGTTCATAATTTATCTTCCTCAGACCTGGTCCAAAACCTATTAGAGTCATTAGAAGTCTTTAAACTGATTTTGCCCAAAGTTCATTCTAAAGTAATTTTATTCTTGAAATACAGGTTTTAATTTTCTAATGCTAAAATTAAACCAGAAATTGCTTATAATTTCCATTTGAAATAAGGGGTTTAATATTTACTTTAGATAAAAATGATTGCAATATTTTTCACACACATTTTCTGTAGAGAAGCAAAAATATTTCCTGACCAAGAGGAAAGATACTTTTTATAGATCTGCACAACCAGCATCAAGAAATATTTAAGAGGATTTGAAGTGTATATAACTGGACACAAATAGCTTTTTTTTTTTTTTTTTCAAGAAAACTTCACATTTAAACAAGAGGGCAAGTGTTCTCCTTTCTGAATGCTTATTTAAAGGTCTCTTTCACTCTTCGTGCACATAGATGTGATGGTTTTCTCCAGGTAGCAGAGAAATGAAACATTCATCAGTGCCTTATAGGCCTGGCAGTACTGCATGTGACCTTTGGGCTCTTGGAAAGGAGAGGACAGGAATGCTGGGCTGGCTCCGGGCTGGGAGCTCACCCTTTGATTCCTTGCCTGTAATGACAATGTTTATTTCACCTGCTGCCCATTTGGGGAAGCATGCCAGAAGAGGAGAAATAACCTATCAGCTATATGGTTGAAAAAGATCCAAATATGCTGCAAGCATCAAGGTGGCTGCCTACAGGAAGGTGAGAAATAATTTGTATCATATTATCAATTTAATTTGATTGCCAGGGTTGGGCTTCCTCCTTTATTCCACTTCTGTATTCAGTATGGCTTTTTAAAAATGAATTTTCTTTACAGCTTTCTCCACCACATTTAATCCAACAGTCATATTTCCATTGTATGGAGTGAGAAGTGTCAAGCTCCTCCTTGAGAAGACAGACAACATAAAAGGGAACTCTGGTTTTGGGAACTGCTCCTTTCTCGTTTGCCCAGCAGCTCTGCTGAAACCATGGCAGTTTATATCATTATCCCATGGCAGTGGGATCCCAGCTCAGCTCTTCATCAGATAAATAGGTGGAGGAGGTGCCCAGTATGGCTTCTGGCATGGAATTTCCTGGATCTGTCATACACAGGTGGAGTTTGGCTTTCCCAGGGACTTGTGATTGATTCTTCCTCTAGTGCTGGTGGTCACTTGCATCAGTTTACAGAGACAAGGGAAACTCACCGTAGATGAAGAGTGATATTTGTGCAGAACACTGTTACACGCAGCAGAATGAAAGGTGACTTGGGAGAGGGAAGAGCAGATGAGGGTGAGAAACCTGAAACCTGAGATTCCATATTTTCTTGCTCAGGTCTCTTCCATAGAGATCAGGACAATATTGGATAAAAGCATGCTCAGAAATAGGCTTTACTGCTATATATTCACTAAGTGGGAATACCAGAAAGGAAGTACTTGTTCTTTATTTCAGGTAATTTCTGAATTCAGATACTTATTTTTGAGTGTCTACTTTTTTTTTTTTTGCAAGCAAAGGTATGTCAGTCACCTGATATTATTGGTTAACCAATGATATAATTTTTCAAGTTGATCCTCAGAGTACAACAAAATGGGGCATTATTAAGCCAAAGTTTTTAAGAAACTAAATATTTGATGGAATAAGACACGTAAACCCCCATCTAATTAGTCTTTAAAACCTAGACAGCTGCTTTTAGTGCAGTGACAAGCAGTTACTCTCCCATTCAATCCCCCTGGAATGAACGGACTCGTTGGACAAGACAGTAATTAATAAGGGAGTAACACATTAGCTTTTTTAAGACACAATGTGAACAGAATACCACCTGACACACTTATGGACTAATTTTTCAGATGAAAGCACAGGTTCCTGTGATCAAAGTTTGAATTTCTAATGAACAGAATTGTACTTTTTACTATAACAATAATAACAGAGAGGATTAATTAATCAGCTATTTCAGTCCTACCTAAATCATTATTTTCTTTCTAATCACAATGCAGCAATTTTAATTGAGCAGAAACAAGAATTTGCATGATTTGGTCTTAAGTATATTAGCTTTGTTCATTCTGAAGCAACTCATACTTCCCCTAGGGATGTACACTGTCTATTTAGTTTTTCTACCTATTTTTACATTAAAAGTAAAAGAGCATCTTTGACAAAGACCTCTAGCAACAAACTCAAGGCGTCTCACTGTTAGATGTATTCTGATCACAAAGTTTCCTTCTATCTTGGTGGTGAATATAATAAGTAAGATACACCCCTTTTTGTGTCACTTACAGCTACTGGAAGAAAACCAAAAAACTGAGAGGACAAAAGACACGTTGAAAGCTACTGTCTGGTGTACCTGACATAAAATTTTAAACTGAGGAAAGAAAACCCCAAAACCAGTGTGGACACAGCTTGCTGTGTCTTGTAAAGGTTCTTGCTATTGACTCAAGTTTCTCTTATGTAGAAAGGTTTTATTTTTATGGAAAATCAAAATTTTATGAGCACTGTAATGAAAAAAAGTCAAAAAAGTCACCATCCCTTCTCACTAGCCCTTTATCTTTGATAAAGAGTATCTGGTTCTAATTCTGAGAACATTGACTGAAGAACTTAGGATCTCTTCTGAACAGTAGAGATGTTAAAAAGATAATCCAGAACAGAATTTGTACTCCATCTGACATTAACCCATGGGAAAAGAAAATCCTGTCTCAGGATCATTTTATGCTGTTTTGTAAGCTATGACAGTCAAAAGGATGGATCACATCAGAGTGGCAGATTATCTGGAGGTGCCAGGCCACAATAAAAGATAACTTTTCCTCCTTGAATCCATGCATCTGCATTTAATGTAAAGAAATAGAGAGCACAAAGTCTAAGGAAGGATTAATATGCAAGTGGTAAGTATGGTAGCCTACCCCAGTTATGATTTAAGCAGACGCCAGAATAAGAAAATGTTGATCAACACAAGTGAAAAGAACCCGAAGAGTTTGCAAATCTCGTGCACCTCAGTTGCATGGATAACTTGACAGCTGGGGAGAGTCTTTGTTAAAACCGAGTGCAGGAGAAACCTGTGAGGAGCAAAAGCTGAGGGCTGGAGTCTGCAGGAGTGTCTGGGGGAGCCACCCTGGCAGCACCCACGGAACGAGGGGCGAAGAGCACAACTGCTCCCAGCGTAGCTTGGGCTCCTGTAAGCTCGTGGCTCAACCAAAGGAATAATCTATCTTTTTATTCAAATGGGTATCATGTATACTGCTGGTTATTTTGGAACACTGAAGATGAAAACACTCTAAAGAAGCAATGTTTAAAAGACCGCAGCATGCTTTGGAGCCTTAGGAAGGTAGATAAATGTTTTTCATAGCCTTTAAAATGGAGCACAGAGGATAATTAATAGAGACACTGAACTTGTAATAGTTGAGAATAGAAAATAGGTCTCCTGACCGCATAAGAACCATTACTACTTTCTAACAAAGATAAAGTGTTAAAGTACTCCTCATATCTTTTGTTTACTCTGACTGTTTCTCAAAACAGCCTCATTTTCGAGATTCATTTCTGCAATTGCTTTCAGCATACTCATTTTCTGTACACAGGAAGCAACACCTCTGTCTCTTTTTGCCCTGTACAATGAATAAAGGCTCTTCAGTCTTTCTCACCACAGTCCCCTTGGCTCAAGGTGTGCTGTGTGTTGTTACGTGCTGTGTAACAGAAAACAGAGAAACTTTGTAAAAGGGTGTGTCCAATAGATGAGGGCTATTTTCTTTGGGGTTTTATCCTGTCATATCCTTTTCACAGCTCTTTACTAATAATGCAGTTCATGTTACATTCATCAATATGCCCTATACTCTATTATAAAGTACTTATGCTGACATTAATAATGTATATACTGATAATGCTTTCGATTCCAAAGTGCCCTAAAGCACTTCACTAAATACAGCCCCAACCTGTAAGTGAACCCAGCTCACATGTACAGCCCTCTGCAAGCAGAGGGTGACAACATCATTTGCAGGGTCAGTTAACATACAAAGGATATGGAAAACACAGATACACGTGGGATGCAGCACAGGACCTAAGCAGAATGCAGCAGAGCCTGTTTCTGAGGCTGAAGGCTGCAAGCTGAAGTGACAGTGCAGCTTGAGGGACCTGAGGGGAGGCAGCTTTGGGCTGGCAGGGGAGGCCAGAGAGCTTTCTGCCTCATGGGAGCACTGCCTGCAAAGGACAGCTGCAACAGGGTTGGAAGAAATAAACATTTGTAAAGAGATAAAATAAGCAGATACACATTTAGCAATGAATTGTTAAAATTCCCATTTTCTTGGCTGATCATGTCCTAGCCCTGCTGAACTGGTCTGCCTACACATCATGCTTATACTGAACAGAAAATCTAACAAGTTGATAAATATTATCCTGGGTGGGGTTTTATTTGTTTCGATTTTCCATTGGTATTTTTGGTTTTTTTTGTTTTGTGGGTTGTTTTTTTTTTTTTTTTCAATGTCAATACATATTTTTTCGTATCCATAAGCTTTTTCTCTTGTATATGCTATGACCAGAAATAATAACACCACAAAAAGAGCCAGAGCTTATATCTGAACCAATCAACACCTCATGGATCTTACAAATAATTCACTTCTCTTATGACATTTTCCTCTTAAAATCAAAAATGTGAGTGCACAAAGATTTCACATAAATAAGAACTGTAAGAACATGCAGCATTGTATAAAGAATGGCTGTCCTTATAGGGATGCCCAATAAAATTGATAGTTTTGACATTGTATGATCAGTTGTTATTTAATCATTGAATTGAATTAATGTAAAATTATGAAGTGATGACTGAGACAAATCTCCACTACGTGAGTGGTAAAATGAGTCAATGGAAATGGCAAAATTGACGGGCTGAATTCAGAGGTTAACGCCAATGGGGAGGGTTTTGTCACATTAAAATTTGGGACACAAACTTTGCTGAATGGTATAATGAGAGAAACCTGATTCTGATTTTCTTTATTCCAAAGCAAGAAGTGCCTTATGGAAGTTTCTTCACATTTTCATAGGCTGGACATTCAAGTGGACAAAATAGGAACAAATCAATTATTTATGGTAGAAGCTTTGTCTTCCAAAGGGAGGATTGTATCACTGTATCTTTATTTTGTTTGAACAGGAGAGTGGAAAAGATCCACCATATTTCCTGAGAGTTTTTTGGAAGACAGAAAAATGACAAACTGTGAAAAGGGCATATTTTTTCATTAATAATGAAGCTGGAGTCCATAATCCAGAGTTTTGAGCCTTTAATTTACAATTTAACAGGCAGCTCAAACATCCGGATAAGACAGCAACTGAAATAACATTTTATCTAAAGGCTTATCTCTTCTATCAGAAAGGGTATGAGGAATTAATTCTAAGTTTATCCTATGAGATCACAGAGGGCAAAGCTAGAGAGATATGCTGGATTAATCCTCCAATATCTTAAAAGCAAAACACATTGGAGAGGCCAATAGATGAGGGGGAAAACCCCCAGCAAATACTAAATTTGACAAAGGTTACTTGCATTTTAAATATGTCTTGAACTGATTTTTATTCTAACAAACTATATTTTAGTTTTTCATTGCAAGTATAAAGTAATAAATGGCTCAAATAAAATATTTCTTTTTCTGATCTATGGTTAAAAATTTAGCATGAGCTCTTAACATCCCTCAGCTTGTGTGTGAGAATAAAAGATATAAATCAGGTCCCTGACACAGCAGCACCCAAGCAAAGCCTTGTTCATCACGATCTGGGTGGATTAGGCCTTATCTGAGTGAGATGAACTGCTGAGACCACTTCCAAGCTAAATTATTTTATGATTCTAATTGCTTACTCTATTTCTCAACTTAAGCAATAATGTACTTGTTGTTCTTTTATTTCTTGTTAAAATTAAATTAAGTCTACATTTCCATCAGTCCAAAACAGACTGAAGTTCATACAGGAAGGGTGAGGACTTTCTGTTTAGTGCTCCATCCATACTGTAGCCAACAGAACAAATCTAAGCTGAGCTGCCATTTAACTTAATCAGAACAAATTCCAAAATCAAAGATGGATTTTGTAACCGAGTCCAGACTAGTGTGATTTTGTGTTTAGACAACAGCTTTTCACATATGCCTTGTGTGAAAGAGATTCATGCAGTATGGATTTACCCATAAGTATTTCACCAATAATTAGTTATTGTGAAATTTACTCTTCTGTTCCTGTTAGAGGAACAAATATCTACTCTTCTTTAAACCTGATGGTGAAAAAAAGCTCTTCAAGGTCTAAGAACCACCAGTTCTCTGCTATTGAATCCTATCAATTCTTACAACTCTTTGTCCCAGACCGGTGGTCTCATATACTCTTTTGAAAGACTTTATTTAAAAGTTGATAAAGCCTATTTTACAAACTGAGAAGCTAACGTTTACTGGGAAAAGAAATACTGTCAAACTCTCACATTTCTTCTTTTGGAAATTTTTTGATCACTAATGATGCCATGATGATTTTTTGCCTTTTCTTTTATACCCCTTTTCTATACTTTTTCTATATTCTTAGTGCTCCTAGCCCACATTCTTAGACTCAATATTTTGTGAAGCCCAGAGCCCGCAGCCCTTGGCAGGCTGGCAGTGAGGGGTCAGAGAGCCCCAGGCACCAAGGGCCTCTCCAGAACACATCCTGTACCCTGAGCTGGGCCCAGCCAGGGGAAGGTTCCTGGGGCGGGGGTTCCCTGGAGCCTCTCCCTGGGGAATCTTTGCTGGATGTGCTCATTTGTGAGGCCCAGGATGTGATCCCGAGTGCCCGTGGGTGTGCATTCCGTGTGCTCTGGGGCCCTGCCCCTGGCTGTGCTGCACCTGAGGGCCTGCCATAAATACCCAGGGAAAAAACCCTTTTTCCCCTCTAACCCTGTTTGGCTCTTCATTTTAAGACCAGGGAAAGGCATCACTAACATAAAATATCTTTCAATGGGCAATTTCAGACTCTGGAAGCAGCTGAACCATGCTAACACTAAATGCATGAAAAATCCAAAAAGATTAATTCAGCTAGTTTCTCAGTTGGGCAAATTAGTCCAAACTTAAGTCATTGATAATCCAGTGAAGCAAGGTTTTGCACAGAATCTGCCTTATTTATTTGGTAGTTAGAAGAGCAGACAGTCCTATAAACACAACTGTTTAAGATGCAGCATCTTAAGATTTTTGAGAGATCAGGTAAAGTTGATCACACACTTTTAAGTAATTTGATTTGATTTCTTGATTCTTGTATTAGAGGCTTAACACTATCTCTCATAAGCAGGAAAGAAATGCTGGTGAAAACCTGGTGTTCTTCCTCAAAGAGACAACCCTGCTTTTTGCACAGTCAATACATTTTACTTTTCAGAATCTGTTGATACTTTGACTTTTTGTCAATAGCAAAAATTTAATCAAGAATAGAAATTCAAAAGATATTATGGCTTTTTTTTCAGGCCAAACAGCTTTTCTCTATTAAGCACACAAAATGGAAAGCCTGAACAGTCCAGCCATTTTCACACTACATCCATTCAACCCTGATTAATGCAGGTGTTTTGGAAACTGTTACACTGAGAGGATTCACAGCATTCACTGGTTCTCACTCTTCTTCTTCTAGCCCTGGAAGTGTCTGTGAGCACATACCTAGTTTGTGAAATAGAAAACATAGGAAAATTGGCTACTGAAGCCAAAAGGTTAATTCTGACACTTAGCTTTATGGCACTATTTGTCTACTAATGAAAAAACACTTCACAAGAAATACTTATACACCATAACATTGGGGCAGATTATTCTGCACCACACACATAACACCTCTGAGTTACTCAGACTTAAAATAAGCGTTCAGGCAGCCTAGAATACGCTTATTTTATCTGTAGTACAGTTTGCCCCAGCCTGTTTTCCATCCTGCTTTGAGACAAATAGCAAGGAACATCTTTCTTGGTTAGACCAAATATGAGGATTTGGGTATTTCTGGTTCCTGGAACACAGGTAATTACCAGGACATTTTTTAAATTTATGCAACTTTTTTTTTTTATTTAATGCCTTGATTTTCCAATAAAGCAGTGTGATATTTAAGTGCTCAGAGTGTCAGTAACACAGGACAAAAGTCCATATCGTGCATTTACTTTGTCCACATTATGTAACAACTCGGAATGTAAAAGGATTATAGGATTATTTCAATACCACACAAAGATCGAAACATTGCACTGTGGCAGAGTTAATGCTTACACACAAATAGCTGGGCTTAAAGGCACCCCAGAAGAGAGGCACAATGAAAACACTGCGAGGGGCTGAAAACTCCAGCTAAGCCTGACAACAGACTCATCCCTGGCAACCTCTGCTCCCTCCGATACCAGCCCCACCACGGCAGAAATACAGGAAAAACCATGTCACAGCCCTGGCCTTGTGTGATTTGGGAAGTCTGGTGACAACCTACACACCTGTATGTCACCCACTGCGGGCAGGTGGCCACAGCCGCTCTCTGGCCAGGTGCTACCCAGGTAGGTGCACGTTGTCAGGTGGCTGTAGTTGGTGGAGTCACCTGAGTGCAGGGGACTACAGGGGCTTTACCCCTACCTTAGATCTTCACATCAAGAAACTTGATCTTGACACCATCTGTACTTTTTTCCCACATACCACTCACAGAAAAAAAATCTTCAATTAATATAAAGGGGTAGTAGATCTAAGTAACTAATGACAATGTCTCATGACAATAAAAATTTACCTTTTCCTTGGCTGAAACATGTATACATGACTTCTAGCATATTTTCTTGGTCTGCCTCATTTTTTACACCTCCTGACTTATTTTTCCCTAGTGTGATGGTGTTGGCTTTGGTTTGTTTTCAAATTAAAAACAAGCTACCAGGACTTTTCTTCCTCCAAAAAAAAAAAGGGAAAGGCTAGTGGCTGGGGACAAGCCACACTGCTGGCTGGACAGTCTGCACACAGGCACTTTGAACCAGCCACAATCCTCGCCACTTCTTCCCCGGGTGCAGGCTGTGGACTCAAGAAAGGCATTCTGTGTCTCAAGCAGGGAGCAAATAATGTTGGATGATTAAACTGTTGCAGGAATTGTGGCAATTCCACACATTCCAAACATCCTGCAGGTGCAGCAGACAAGCAGTGTGGAAATGCTGATGCTGTGTTATCACAACAGGGACAGTACCAACCTCATGCCCTGCAATCTTCCTTCCGTGCCCAGTGCTTGCCCTGCTGAGCCTCCAGCTCTGCCCTGGCCCTTGCTGCCCGCCCAGCGGTGCTGCCGGAGCGGCTCCCACTGCAGCAGCAGGAATGGGAGAGGGATTGGGCTGCACCCTCGTTTGGGATTGGGCTGCACCCCTC
>VZRO01007446.1:1237482-1283535 GCA_013397915.1 Daphoenositta chrysoptera | reverse complement strand
TTGGGCTGCACCCCTCATTTGGGATTGGGCTGCATTCCTCATTTGGGATTTGGGCTGCACCCTCATTTGGGATTGGGCTGCACCCTCATTTGGGGTTTGGGCTGCACCCTCATTTGGGGATTGGGCTGCACCCCTCATTCCCTGCCCCCAGCTGCTGCTGTGCTCCTCTTTCCTCACACACCCTGGCAGAAGAGCAGAGTCACTCCAGATGTGTAGTGAGTGGAAAGCTGTGCTGTCTGGGAAAGGAACACAGCAAAGGTGGGCTTTTTTCTGGTAGCAAAGGAGATGAAAAAGGTTTCCACTGTCGTTTTGAACTGCAGCTTCTGTTCTTAAACCCATTAATCTTGATCTACAGCGAGATCAAAGTGAAAGGACACCTCATAAGTGGCCCCTGTTCTTGAGATGTACTAAGCCCTTGTCCAGGAAGTTCTACAGTACCACAGCACGTGGTGGGTATCAGCATTTTTTATTCAGTATTAGACTGTGGAATTAAAGGTGCTACTCATTACTTATAATAGAGAAGGGCAAATCCTAGGAGACAAAAAGAGGGCTGAACATGAACACAACCCAACAAAAAAAAACCAAAAACCAAACCAAACAAAAAAAAACACCCAAAAAACCCTCCTAATACTGCTGGACAAGACACAGATTTTTTTCTTCTTCTTTTTAAAAGGAAGCGTTGGAATGTTGGCACAAACTCCAAAGATGCCTGTGCTGAGGTGTGACTACCATCAACAAATGAGTCCAACCTTGCCTCTGGAGAGGTTGACAGCAAAATTCCTGTTTGTCTTCAGTGGAACAAATTCATTACTGATATAAGTTCATTAATATGCTGACTGCAGCTGGCTGAGCAAAAGAATGGCTATGGGGATTCAAAGGAGAAAATAAGATGGATCAGATGGTTGGATCAAAACAGATGTAAAATACTGTAACTTTAAAGTACCAAATTAGGTACATACCTACTCTCTGGGGATTGCACCCTCATTACTGAAAACAATATTTAAATCTATAAGAGTGTAGAGAAGGCAGGATTACTCTGTGTGACATGGAACTAATATTGTCTTTTGAGCTTTTCCCTTTAAAAAAAATTAAGCTGACAGCTCCAGTGTCCCTTTTGCCAAAATTTATGATATAACTTGCTGAATTATATAAAGCCCTAGCAAGAAATGACACATGTGGGATGACTTTTTATTTGAAATTGTGTTTCTTATACCAAGGTTCATCAAGCTGTTTCATATTTATTCCTCTGATTAATGATATGTCAGAATTCTAATTCTAGCACCAATTTATTGCTTGTTGGCAATTGGAGAATGAAATAGCTATGTAGGCAACATGCAATATTGATTTTTATCCATCTTCTTTGAGCTCCAGTAAATGATTCCCAAATGTGCTTTGTTGTTGCAACCCAACTAAATATTACAGTCTTTTTCCTATCATCCAATAATGCTGTTACTGATGTAACATATTCCTTAAAGAGCAACAGTCTGGTATGATTTGATGTCAGGTAGGCTGAATTATAGGTTTCCTATTTAAAAATTGTTATTATTCACTTATCTCACTCACAGAGACAGATCACATCTTCCAAAGGTTATTGGATATTAGTACGTTTTTGTAAGTGTGCTGAATAAAATAATAATAAAGAATAAGTGTGCTTTCAACCATTTTAATGTGAAATTCAGTGTATTTAAGGTTACTCCACGCAGAAGAGCAGAGATTGTAGATAATGCAAAATTTGCAGACTCACCTCATGTATTTTGAAGTTGGATGTATCATAACACCCATCTGACCAGCAACAGCTAATCAAGGCAGCCCTACAGAAATAAAACAATCTCTTCAAAGGCAGCCTCAGCACCAGGTTTTGCACTCGTGCTGTCAGTGATCCTTTATATAGATTCAGAGCATGAACTTTTCCACGAGACAAGAAGAAATGACTATTTGCAGTGGAGATAAAATGATTTGAGAGAAAGCTTTCACATCCTTTTTAAAATGAGGAAAGGAAGTTGATCATAATCTTGATTAGGGAAGGGATGAACATTTTAATTGGGAATGATGCAGACATACTCAGAGGAGGGAAAGCAAGAGCAGCTCTTGGTAAAAGGTGTGGTGCACACATGCTGAATGATGGAAAGGTGCTGCTGTGGCTGCTTGTTAGACATTGTGTGCAGGAAGAGAAGAAATTTGACTCTCTTTCTGGCCAGCACTAAAATTCAACAGATAAAGAAATGTGTTCAGCATTATGCCTAAGATTGTAGTAGCCACATACTTTGTGTAATTCTAGATCTACTAAGATACAGAAAAAGTAATTTGAACGGAAAAGAGAAAGATTTAGAATGTAACCACAGCCCATATTTTCTAAAGCTTGACTTTCAGTGCTCTTTAAGCAGGCAAATAATGCCTAGGGGGATTTTTTTAAAGCCTCTCTTTCTGGATTTATATGTCTGTAAGATGTTCAAAATCCCAGTGCCTTCCTGTCTTTGAAAATATGGTTCTTAACTTCAAGATAATGCCAGATGTACCAGCCTTCAAAATATTCCTCATCTGGATGCTCTGGTGGTTATGTGATACAACTTTTGTACATATTTTCTTTCAAAAAACAACTTCAATTTTAGTTAAAAAACAGAGCTGAGACGGTAGAGACACATCTCTGACTACAGAAGGCTGGGCACATGTGGAATTGTACATACAACACTGGTTCAGCTGCTCAGGAAAGCAACCTGGGCTTCTTCCTGGCTGAGGGCACAATAAGCTTGAGCTTCAACGTGAAGGAGAATTCAGGAAGCTGATAATGAAAAGTGATTGCATTTCAAGTCTGTGATGGTCAATGACAGGTGTGAGAAGCTGGCATAATTTCCTTCCTCAGTTCCTTTGGCAAGGCCATCCTCTGCTCTGTCCCATCCCACCCTGGGAATGCAGCTGCTTTCCACAGGCTGCCCTGGTGCTTCCCAGGCAGAACACCTTGTCCTGTTCTCCACACTGGGGTGCCTTCTATTCCACAGCACCTTTCAACCCCACATTTATTATATATAGAGGATATGATAATCTTGGTCTTCAGGAACACCTCAGCCCTATTCTCTGTTAAAATTAAATCTTAGGAAAGGAGCTACCCGGCCACCCACATTATAAAAGCACCATGTCATAGCTCATTAGTCTTTAAAGAAGGCCTGCTAGACAATCCAGTGTCTCAGGGTTTTATCTGAGGCCTGCTGAATTGAATGAAAAACCTCACATGAATATTCTTACATCTTCCTTAACTGACTCCTTGTAACTGTTTTAAATCCTAAAATTTAAAGCTTCGTTAATAAATTGTAAGAACTTAAAACTGGAACATTTTCAACAGCTTACTCCTCACTACCAGTAAAAAAGCTGCAAGTTGAACATTTAAACAACTTGTTCCTCTGGTTTTTGCCTAGCATTGTTTTGTTTGCTTTTCTAGTCATATATGCACACCTTCATCTCTCTTCTCAGGTCCTCCAGTTGAGTATATCTTTGGTTCTGTGACTTTTGGAACAAAAGTAGTGTGCCATTAAAAAAGCAAAATAAAGGAAAACAGCAGATTTCCTTTCTATCTTAGTGTTATGTTGTGCCATGTCATGCAACAAAAGAATGAAAATGAGACAGACAAGAAAATGACAATCCAGGTGGCAGAATTATTTTTTTCTCTTTACTTTTGAGAAGAAAACACAGCAGAAAGTCTTATTATTATAGGAAGTTTGAGTGATTTATTTAAAAAGCTTGTTATCAACACAAGACAGCCTGTTACTGGTGTGCTACATATTCCTCACAGTTGAAGTGTGAACAAAATTGGTCAGGCCAATTATAGCAAAAGTCTGATACGTACAGACAGGACAAACATCTCTTGATCAAAGACAAGTTGGCGGAAATATTTTGTGCCTTAGACCTTTGCTCATCAGAAGTGGCACCAAGAGATCACAAATGAAAGGCTGTAATGTGGTCATAGTATTTTTTATGCTGCTAATGCAACATATTGGGCCTGTTCTTCTGTCAGGACAGGCAATGACCCTGCCTTCAGCCCAAGGAGATGCCCTTCCCCCGTGTTAGAGCAGCAGCAAACCTCGCCTCTCTGGAGGCAAGTACCATCCCAGTGATTGTACTTCTTTTGCTGGCTGAGAGGTGTGCACTGAGATAAAACCCAAATCACACCACTGACATTTCTCTCTGTGTCTGCCATTTTTTTAGTTCTGTATGTTGTTTGTTTCAGGGCTGGTTTTTTTCCTAGCAGAAGAAGTCAAATCTCATTTGGCTTATCAGTCTATCAACAAGCACAGATGCTCCCCAGAGCTTACTGAAAGCTCAGCAGACCTTGAATTCAGCATCCACCCTGCAAGTGTAAGAAGCTGGCCCAGTGCCCTTCCTCAGTCCCTTGTAGGAAGGCCATCCTCTTCTTCATCCCACTCTATTAATGCAGTTGGTTTTCACAGGCTGCTCAAGTTTAATGCTTTCTAGGAAGGAACCTTGTCATTTCTTCACACTAAGAGGTATTTTAAATCTTTAAATCTTGTCAGAGCAACTGAATCTCCTGTATCTTGGTCTCTGGTTTTGTCTTTAAACCCTCTTATCTTGATTTTGCCTCCTGTCCATCAATCTTGGCCCAAACGTTTATCCCCTGACTGCAACTCTCTGGGGTCCATAAAATCAAGTATTCACAGAACCTCAGACTTTATAGGAACATATCCTCTAAAAATTCACAGCCCTTACTACATTCAATCCTACAGAGCAATTACAAACAATAGAAAGGGCTGTGGAGAGTACCTGGCTCAAAAGGAAGCAAATCCAGTGAATAAGGCTTTAAAGGAGGTTAAAAAAAAAATAAAAAGGAAATAAAGGAAGAATAGTGTTCTCCAGCATCTAGATCTAGTACCTGAAATTGCCCAAATGACAGGATAGATAAAGGTTAGAACAGTGGAATTTCCCAAGAGCAGGGCCTGAATGAATTTTCAGGAAGACAAATGTTTTTCTTCTGCTTAAGCCATAAATTCCTGTTATTCTCAGTGAATCCACAATGTGGTCACCTGGTGGCTGATCTACTCTTTATTTCATTTATCTTATGATATAGAGAAAGGGGGGAAACTGAAACCACAACAAAAGCTGTATTAAATGAAGTATGTGGAAAAAATACCAAGAGCAGAGGTCTTTTGGGAATAAAAGCAATCCAATCCTGAATATAGAAAACTATTTGCAATATTTCCCAAAAATGAAGTAGGAACAAGGAATCACAGCCATAACCTCATCTTTATTCATCTCCTACTATGCTATTTCATGGTTCCCCAGAAAAATCACCCAGGAACTGCAGCTGTTGTAAAGCATAATTCTTCTGATATGTGTGGTACTCTCAGATAATGCATCCAAAGTCATCTTTACAATGCACTGGGAGATAGAACTTGGAATGAAAAACCCAGCTTTTTTTCAAAAGGTCTGTCAAGACTATAGGTTAATGTCCTTATTTCAACACCAAGGATACAGATAATTTTAAAAAACAGGGTTCAAGTCTAGTTTAAAATTAGCTCTGCAAATCACTTTTAAAATGGCCAAAAATGAGTATAATTGTGAATCCATAAGAGCTCAGAAGCTACAAAAGAAAAGGATACCATAAACCCTAAAAAACCCAAACTGTGGCTTTAAAATTCCCCTCTACTTCACTGATGTACTTCAAAAAAACCACAACCAAAAGCCACCAGAATGAGAGTAGACATAATTTAAAGCAAGAGTAAGTATCTTTAATTAAGCTCTCTTTAGACTCTCTTTAGAATTTAGGCTTATAGGGTTTAATTCTTTATTGGAAAACAGTAAGAGTGCTTACTCACCATACAGGATTTTTTGAAGTTCTTGCAGCCTTAAAAGAAATCTATTATAGATAAAAAGAAGCTTAAATAGCACATATTACATCTTGCTTTTGTTTATATATGGTGAAAAGTATTCAGAGTGGACCACATCTTAGACTTGCACTAATCCTTAAATAATTACTATTCATCTACTCAATGCTGGAAAAACCTCATGGAATGTGACTTTGTTCTGCTGGCTTGTCTAATCCAATTCAATTACTTCAGTTCCCTCTCCCAGAGGTCTCACATTTAGAAACTGAGCACTACATGTCTCCTTATCCTCCTACCATCCCCCCAAAAATGGAAAAGAAAAATTGGAAGGTAAGAAGCAACAAAGAAAGAAAGAAAAAATCAATTCCAATGGAAATGAACTGTACTTTTTTACTATTATTATTTTGGTCCTTTCCCAAATATCAGTCCATCAATAAACATGAGAAACAGTTTGTAATGCACAAAGCCTTCGGCAGCTCTGTTGTGATAAAGGCAAATTGGTCTGGCTCTGCAAATGCTGGGGATGGGAGTAAGTTCGGAGGTGTGGAGCAGTGTGGAGGGGTGGCAGAGGCAGAGGTGCCTGGAGCTGCAGAGAGCGGGGTGCACAGCTGGCAGCAGCTCCCACTGCATGCAGACAGCCTCGGGAATATTCACATTTCCTGCCCAGAGTGAGCCATTCCAGTCACCTGTAACGACTCCCCTCGTCAAACGGAACAGTTGCAGAAAACCTCTAACTACAAGAAGAATTTTTCCTGTCCCTTCCCTCCTCCTACGTTCTAGTAACAGCCACCTGGCAAGAATCAAAACTGATTTCAAAATCATAGTGCAGTGATTCTTGAACAGAAACTTCATAAAGAGAAAGGCAATGCAATGGAGCACTAAGAACTATGCCGTGTATAATCCAACAGATACCGCAGCAGATGAGATTGAGTGATCTTCTTGAGATAACAATGTATAGTCTTAATTAAGAAACCAGATTTTCCCTGCAACCAAATGCTATTCAAACCAATTTACCCTCTCCTTTTGCAATAATTTCTATTCCTGACCTTGCATTATATACTTTGCAACAATTCAGAACTTTCATTGAGAGACAGTCCTATCATTTCTGTAAATTGCATGAATTTTGCCCACAAGGAACAAAATAATGAAATTAAGGAGCAAAGGCAGTTGTGGTATCTTCCTATTTTACAAGGAAATGTAATTATCATGTACCTTAGAACCTTCTGGTTTTAAAGTGTTTCCTGTCATTTTTGCACCCATCTTATTTGCACTTACTAAAAAAGATTATTGTCTCGATTAATTTGCAGTAACATGTTCAATATAGATTTTTCCCTTTCTACCAAAGAAAAAGGAACCATTTTATCACTTGTAAATCGTACTTATGCACATGCTTATTAATTCTATAAATTAAACTAACGTTTCCTACCATGCAGCTCCCCATCCCACCAGATGTGTAATCCTTTTCAGCTCAGGCTGCTGCTGAATTTGAACATTTCCAGAGCAACAAACACAATACATCTCTGCTGTCCTTCTCCCCTAATCATCCTTGTGAAGCTTTTCTGATAGCTTTGCTTCCAAAATAAGTAACAGCAAATTACCAAATCAGTTTAAATTACAAATGCTTGGGCAGGTACCTACAGTATAATTCAAAGTCAGGGGAGGATTCTGCAAGAGACAGGGCAGTGGACACACAATTTCCCACTGATTTCTTAATTTGATTATTAATGTCAGATCAAAATCCTCACTATCTGCACAGAAAACTGATTTTTATTAAAGTAACTTTTTTTCTCCTCAGGAACTCTATGGGTTTTTTTTTAAAATCTTCCATTGCAGAAAAAAAAAAGGCAACAATCTGAAGCAGAAAAAGTTTTTTAGCATTTTCTGAAGTAATCTTTTTTTCCCTCCAACAAAATGCTGAAATGACCAATGAATCTTTTTTTTTTACTAATAATTATATAAAAATACATATATATGTACATATTATTCAACATGTTCACTCTTCCTTTGAGTATCAGTTTGTTCAGTATTTGTTCAAACACTTTGCACAGTTTCACCCACAGACAGTGGGGTTGTTAAAATATGTAGTGGGGGATGCCTCACTTTACCTAGTAGGGAGATGGTTGAATTCTGAGTTATTATGAATGAAGAGTATAAAAATACACTGCATCTTGCAATCTGATTATTGCAGAACATAAAATAGGGTTTTTCAAGGCATAACAACAAACTTTTTGAGAAACTCAGGAAATGTATTTCCCCTCCATTTATTTTGGTATATAACAGAAATACTTCCCTTTTTTCAGAAACAAACTTTGACACTCAGGAAAGAAAAAAAGATTGATAAGTGAGTTTATTACCGAGCAAAATAATAGCAGATATTGAAGAGAGTTTGTGTGAACTCGTACTTGGCCATTCTCACCCCAATGTGAGTGCTGAGACACGGAGTAGAGCAGTGTGAGATGTTCTTTCAGAAGGTTTTCTCCTGTCCCACCAAACAAAGACGTGGCACTCCAGGACAAATCCTGTTTATGTCTGCCTGTTTTGGGAGCTGTTTGCTGTGCTACCCACATGCCCCTGGACAATCCATCCCTGTCACCCAACCGTGACTGTTCTTCCAAGCCCATTTGCTTTTGGTGATCATATTCAGATAGGAGCAACCTCGATCTTTTTCATTCAAGGGTAGTTTTGTTTGGATTTTTGTTTTGTTTGTCTGTGTGTCTTGTTTTTGTTTTACTCTTTCTTCTTGATTCTCAAAACTCTGTATGGCACCTGGTAAAACATAATTCTGACATGTTTTGCAAGAAAGCCAAGTCTTTTGCTTGGGTCACCTACGGTGTAACTTAATGGGGAAGTTCTGGAAAGGGAATCTTTGCTTTCTACAAGAGTACTCAGGATGGAAAATTACTCTGAGACAATGCAAGTTTTATGCACAGTAGGAGCTGATGACAAACCTTTAATATTATTACTTCCACAGTAAATATAATTTTCTATTATCTCTTTTTCATATGCTTTTTCACTCCTTTGTATCTGTTTTTATCCCATTTTCTCCTTTCCCTCTCTTTTCTATTCCCCTCTCTTTTTTCTTCTTCTGTTTTCCCATATAATTTCATCCTCCTTATCCTCTTTTTAAGTGTTGGCATCGGAATTCCCCAGAGATAAATCAACACTTTCCACTCATTCCAGGTTTTTCTGACTGCTGAGTGCAATGCTAGGGAAGGGGAGGATTACAGCAAGTGCCAGCTTGGCACTCGGAGGTGGGGAAGTCTGGCACCAGCACTGTTATACCTTCAAAGACTGCAGCAGTGTGGTCTCCTGTCTCTGGATTTTCTTTTCCTTTTCTTTGTAAAATTCTATACAGCTGAAAGGTTTTTTTTTTTTGGCACCTCAACTGAAGATTTTTTCATTTATAAGATTTTGGACACTTATTCTTCCCAACAAAGTGTTTGTAATTCACAATTAGAGAAGAATGATGGCATAAACCACTTAACATTTCTACCCTGCCTTAGCCTGATTTAAACTTTTTGAATAAATGATGTTTGCAAGTAGTTGTTTAAGAGAATATGCTCACAGCTTTGCACTCTCCTGGCAAGTCAGCCGAGGCTGAAAAATGCCTAGATAATATATAATGGCCTCTCCTCTAATGTAAAGGCATTACACAAACATATAGACAGAGGCAGTTCAGCACCAAAGCACGCACAATCCAAACTAATGGTGGGAGGGGAAAAAATTATGCAAAGTACTTAGATAAATACCAGTAGGTCAAAAATATATAGGAAAATATATTAATAACACCCTCAAAAGCAGTGTACTTCAGTTGATCAAACCACCTGACAAGCTTATTTTGCTGTCTAAATCAGTGAGAAAACATTGCAAGAAAAAAGTGTCCCTTGTGTTGGCTCAAAATTGTCTGTATATAGAAAGAAATGAAATATAAAAAGGAAACTCTTGAGAGAGTCACAGAACCCGAAGTCTCTTTAGTTTTGGTCTTTATACAAACAAATCTTCTAAACTTTTATAATATTCTCCCATCACAGGCCAATCTCCTTTGTCGGGAGATTCACTACAGTTATAAATGGAGAGTGAGACCAAACTAAACTGTGTCTGACCAGCTTTAACTGTTCAACACTGTTATCAAGTTCCTGTGCTCTACTGACAAATAACATTTATATACTATCACCTGTGACACACAAGCCTGTAAGAAAAGAAATGAAATCATGTTCACCCTCAATCAGGAATTCCAAGTGAGAGGATGCACTTGGAGGCTCAGGTAAAGTTGGAAAAATGCACAACCTTGAAATTCTGAAAACATCAGAAAATATTGTTTGAAAACAACACTGTACAGTGTCCTCATATTTTTTACTCTTGAGGGAAAACAAAAAAAAAAAAAAAGAAGCAAGCCACTAATAATAGAGAAGAGCACAAAGCTGCATCAAGGAGGTATGGAAGACAGGTTCTATAAACTCTCTGCTCTCCTATTCTCAGATTTATTCACCTGTTTGATCTAAGATGCTTATGCTTTGCTTTGAATAATCAACATTACTGGCAACAGTAGGTATATATTATAGAATATATTTAATACATTTTCCTGGCTATTTGTACCAAAGCTGTAGTTTGTAAACCCATTTATTTTGCCTGCATAGGTAAAAGACAAAAGCCCGAAGATGAAGGCACAATGAAAGCAGAAGAATGAATCAAGTCTATTTCTCAAAATTCTCAGTGCTTGTGAAGGAGAAGAAAAGCCATTTGCCAATGCTGGTGACTTTTCTGCCTACCTTTGAGCTTAGGAAAATTTAGCATAACTTCATAACCTTCAAAATATACAGTAACACTCAGTCTCCTCCAAATATTGTTGGTCTTCTTTATAAACAAGCAGCTCATTTTTATCAGAAATTGAACATGTCAACATCTTATTTCCTCCAACGACTTCTGTGGTTTGTGTTTGCTTATTACAAGCATAATATTGAGTTTGGGTGAAAATTTCAGTGACTGTCAGGCTCAGCTGCTGCCAAGTGGTCCCAGTGCTGGTAAGTGCAGAAAAAGAAGGGTTCTGTGGGTTAAAGCACCGGGGGAGATGGATAAGAAAGGAAAAGGTCAGGAATTCCATTTCCTGGTGTACTTAAGTAGTGGTCAGCAAAACCCTCAGACTGTAGGAATAACTTGGCACCTTCTCAAAGAGAAGTTTTGCACAGTTACAGAGGTGAGGGTTTGAGAGCACTGTCGGAGCCAGAGACTGGTTCAGGGCCTGTTTGGGAAATGTCCCTCGTGTCCCCTCCCTGCACTGACACTCTCCATGGGGGCCTTATAGTGGCAGCCTCATGGCATAAAAGCAAACAATCAGACTTGGCTTTTGGCAACAAATTCTAGGGTTTGAAATTGTACTTTTTAGTTTTCTAGAGATGATGATATAGAATAGAAATACAAAAATACAGTCATTTATGTCCTAGATTTGATCAACCATGTGAGATTCAAGTAACAGTGGGAAAAGTGGTCTAGTTTCACCTTCATGTGTAAGAAACACCTCTGAAGAAGAAAATGTACTTTGCAAAAATAAAGGTGCTTCCCATCTAGCAATTAGCATCTTTAAATAATCTTTTCCTCCAGGATAATAGCTACTTTTACATAACAAAAGTGGGCTCCTTCCAAAGAAAACTGAGGAAGTTCTACTTTGGCTGAGAGGATTCTTTGAAACGGATCCGTGAGGGAGAATGCTTCTGAGACAGAAGCTGTAACAAGGCAGCTGAACACAGGCATAACAAGCAAACAAAGCCTCACAAACCATCACTGCCAGTCCTTGTAATTCATTAATTTTCAGATTGCACCTGCATTTTGCAGCATTCTCAGCCAGTGTTTTAGAGTGGCATGCGAAGAAAACAGCTCTAATGATCACTTGATTAGTTCACAACACTCAAACCCTTAAACACAGTCTAGGAGAAAAGCAAACCCAGCCTCCTGGTGTTTTCTGACCTGGTCTTTGATGCTTCCTGCAGCAGAAGTATAATCACTTCTCTAAAAGGGAAAGGTAAAGCAACATTTTAAAAAATGGATCCTTAATTTTTATGGGTTTCTTTTCTTTTTTCCCGCAATGAGATGTTATGAAATCAGTCTAATTGCTAAATTAGATCCAGTTCTTTACTTTAGGCTGTATTACACATTGCTTATGCGCTTATCTTTGATTTCATAAGTACAATGACTTTTGAGATAAAATCATGATTTTTGCCATTTGAAATTTTTTATCGAAAAAGAAAGTAAAAAATTTGATGTAATTTTTGCCATGTAAAATAATGATATCACTAGTCTGGGTTGCAGTGTTCTTAGTTGTCAGATCTATCAAAACAGTATTTATGATTAGAAACAGAGCTTATCAGTCCCTCAAGGAGGTATGCTCTATTTCCTTGCAAGAAATTAATAAGGGCCAGATATTCCTGTTCTTGGAAGTGAATGAAGCTGTTCTATACAGTCCTATTTTGCTAAATGTCTAGGGAAGCAGTGAGTGTGTTGGGTATTCCAGCTGCATTCTGAGCCTTTCAAAGGCACCAAAGCAGCACAATCGGTGCACCCACACAGGCTGACACCAAGGTTAGGCAAATCTTTTCCCTCAAGGCCAGTGCAGAGGGGTTCCAGCCACACACGTGTCCCGCTGAACCACCACAGGAATCAGCCCACACACTATGTGGGACATGGAAAGAGTATTTCCTTCACTATCTCTGTGTTTTTCTCGAAAAGCTATTAGTTTGAAAAAGAAGTACAACTACTGATAAAGAGGTTCATAGTTGTTTCAACTCAGTCGTCAGACTCCTGAAGCATCTTGCACTCTTTCTAAAGGAAAGACTGTAAAATAATCCTGCTAAGTGGTGACAAAGTCTTCCTACTTGTATGTCTATCTGGAGTTTTGAAAATGCTTGTTGCCTAAGTGAATAATCTTATATTTTTAGTGGAACTACTTGTAAGAAAAGACAATCATCAATGTGAGAACAGCCAAAATGATCTCGCCTGTCGCATCACATGAAATCCAGGAAAGCAAATTTAGCAATTTCTGAAAATGTTTTCTTTTCCCCTCTCCAGGGTTCCAGTGAGAATGACTGCTCCTTCCTAATCCACTGCTGAGAAGATATGCTATTTGCAAGGCACAGTGTTTCATTCACCTATGAGCAAAAGATCTAATTCACTCACTATGTAATTTTGTAACAGGTTGTATTTCTCTGAACAGAATCACTTTTTTCTTTATATGCCAACATATGTCTCTGCTGGGACTACTCTGCATCTGTTACCTTTGTGAATGCTGCTGGCACGATGAGGGTGACAAACAGCATCAGCTGACATCACTTGATTTTAGCAGGTCTAAGATACAGATTCCACAGATGACCTTTGTGAGCCTTTTGTCCCTTAGTACACTAAATACTTTCCAAAAAATAGCCTTGATTCCAAAGGAAGAAAAGACTGACCATAAACAATCCTTTATGATTTTCTGAGTAAGTTATATTTTTTAAAAAGGTAACATACAGTCAGTAATACCAGATTTGCTATGGCCTATACCTTTTTTTTACACTACACAGACAAGTTCAAATGTTGTCACAACCATATTTTATTAAAACTCTTTTGTTTCTCTCATTTTTGATAAGGCATTACCAGAATTAAAAAAAAAAAAATCCATCAATTATAGAGGTATTATGGTACTCTGCAAAACCAAAATCTCTTACAAAATTCTTCACTCCTTAAAGTTATTGTTAATGCTGCCACTGACATAATTCAGTGTATAGTAGGAATGTAGACCCAATTTCTCCACAACAGCAATTTAGGAATCAGTTTGCCAGTGAGTTCTTGTACTGCCTAGCAAATGTTCTTTCTCTATGAAAATAAGCTTTTATCATACATAGTGAGGTGAAAGGGCTTCAGCAGTTAATTCTGCTGGGTTATGCACACAGTACCTGATACCAAAGTAAGAAGAGGTAAGACTTTGGATGTGTTTAGAAAGACTAAGGGAAGCCAAGGTTATCCTGACTTCTACATTTTCTTTTGCAGAATAGCATTCTGCTATGTTTCACACTGGACAATCTCTCCAGCCCCCAAATGTCTGGGTGATTCTGTTAAAAATAACAATTTGGGTAACAGACTGTACATATTCTGTCTCTTCCTTATGCCTCAAGTAATCGGAAAATCCTCAAATGCAAAGCTCTGGTCACCTGATTGCTCTGCTGGGATCCTGCAGACAATTTGGTGCAAGACAACAAGAAATGCATATGTGAATGATGCTTCAGATGAGAAACAAGGCATCCCAGAGGCAGCATTTGACTAGGGAAAAAGTTTAAAAGTATACAAAAATTAGTTCTAGCACTATTTACCTATAACAGAGATAGTTAAATGCAGTCAGCTGCATAATGAGACTGTAAAGTGAAAGCAAAAAGCACAACAAAGAGTAAAAGTTGACCACAAGGCAAGGTGGATACTGAGGACTCAAAACCAGTGCCAGGATTCCCCAGTGCCCTTTAGCTGGAAGCTGCCCAAGGCTGGAAACCAGAAGGTGCTCATCCCATGCATAATGCAGATTGCTTTGTTACCTGCTCTGTTTCATCAGGAAACAAATCAATGTAACCCACATGACTGGAATGGTCTGAGCTCTTGCTTGTTACCACTGCCTGTACACCTGCAAAATGTGTCACAAGGGGTTTTGATCCAAACCATTCCTTTTCTAACACCTTTTCCCAGCCACTGTTTCCCAGATGTTTTATTTATGGCTGTAGAATACATCAGTCTACATGGCAAATACAGATGAACACACTGCACTCTGAAATATCTGGTTGCAGAGATAATATGGTAGAAATCTTTTGAAAATGCAGCATTTCGAGTGGTTTTGCTAATGAACCACCCACCAAAAGGGAGTAGCACGCCTTAAAGGAAGCAGTCTCTGGAATGCTGAATAACTCAGCACTCAGGAGAACAGCGTTTTGTTTCTTCTGTGCATCTTAACCTCTGCTCTGCAGGGAATATTCTCTAGGACGGCATCTAAAGAAAGCATATTAGGCTTTATGCTAATCAGTTCTGAGCCTTTTAAGTAACTGCTGCTGATTGTATCAAAAATGTGCCAAGAGAAACAAACTGTGAATGCAAAATCCATTTGAATTTTCTTTTGAAGATACAAGTAAAAACTCCTGGCATCACCAGTGCTTTCAGCAGTGTAAGATTTTCATACTTTATGCACTTCAAAGTGCAGATGAGGATTATGACCTTATATATTGTATATGCACCTATATTTTATTTATACTGCATCTGTGCAATCAAGAGAAAAGATATTTCCATGACCTTCTACCAGCAAGAAACCTAACAAGAGTATTCAGACCTATTGAAAATTCACAGTTAATTAAAGGTTAAAAGGAACTTGCCAATTAGTATGAAAGATAATTGTCCTCCTTTGGCTACCTGATTATGTTTTCCTTTGAATACACTGAAGTGTATGTTGTCATGCTGTTGGTAAATGTAATCATAAAGCACTCACAGTACCTCCTGGCTCTGAAAATACTTAGCCTTAGAAACCAAAATTCTACGTGAAGTTTATAATTATCCTTTCATTATGAATGTGAACATCTTTGTATAGTCGTGGGGGAAAAATATCAGTAACACGGTAAAGATAAGCAAGGCTTAGAACCCAAAGGAGTGGGAGTTGTAGTGAGTATCACTTTTATTCCTAAAAACACAAGAGAAAAAGAAAACACTAAGGCTACAGCTCTGAAATCCAGAAGATGAGAAACATCTAATGATAATTCTAACAATATTTGTGATTTTTTTCCGTTTGCTATTCGTGCTACCAAGAACAATTCACATTGCCTCAGATGCAAACAGCATGGAGCTGTTTGGTGTCCTGCCCATTTCATTTACTGGGTCACACCCAGCAAAGATGTGCTCGCTCTCCCTCTGCCTCTCAAAACCAAAATAAACCACAATACACCTAAACACCCCCCGAAATTTCAATTAAAGAATGAATTAATGTGTTTTGCTGAAACAAGAGCTCAGCCAATAAATAGAGAAATCTCTATGTTGTACCTCTAGTTGTGATCATAAGCTATCTATAAAAGACTTCCGTTTTCAGGACTGTGTCTTGCTTCAAAATTAATTGATTAATTACTTAAGGAAGCTAATTTTAATTTAATGATAAGAAAAATGTTAATGATTAATGTTGTTGACATACCATAGCTTGTTATTTGTGGCATTAGAGAAAAATACATGTTATTTTTAATATCAATAGGTTTATAATTTACAAATCTATGGCTATAAAGAGAAATTTCTCTGGTTCTGAATGAACTTCCTCTTGCAAAGACTATTTGATTGCTCTTTTTGTTCTTTCTCAATTGTCTATCTTAAGGTAATTTTTTATATTCTCTTTCCCCCAGCACTGTTCCCTTTATATATGACTTATCTTCAAAGTTTCCCTCCCTGTACTGGAGCAGCTCTCATTATTACCCCAGAAACCACACCACACCAAAACAACCCAGAAGACTCCTCTGGGTCTAGAATTCTATTTATCCCAGTTATAGTATTTATTCTACCTTAGCCTCCTAATCTGGTCTTCTCTCTTTTCTATTCTAACTTTTTGGGACAGACTTTTTGTTATCACAATACTGGCCGTGCATTTTCACGCCAATCAGTCAATCAATCTACTGACACAGTTAAATTCTATTCAACTTCTCTGTAATGCCAGTTAAAGTTTAAATTCAAGCTTGTAATGTTTCAATATAAAATTCTGGCAAAGTTTCTTTGTTTTCATAGAATTATTTTAGAAGTGTGTCAAGATCCCGTGATTAATTCTGAAAAATGACAAGGACACCCTTTGATCTCTAGGCATGATGGTAAATTTGCTGTGTGTTTTCTCAAATCTGAATGCTGGAGACAATTGAATTTTCTTCCTGACATTTATGAGTCTCTTGATACTTACAACAATTTTTCAATTTTTGCAACTACACTTGCTGCTATAATGCATATGTATGTATTCCAGTAATCTGACAAAGGCATTATGAATTATTTCTCCTCACATTCAAGAAGAACTGGCACTTAGTTTCTGTTATAAAAATTGTGAATACTGCCACAAATAACTTCTCAGTTATGTTCATCAGGAGAATTGGCTTGGCATGGAATGAGAATGAAAACAGGACATAAGCTACAGCAAACAACTTTCACATGCTGTTTTAACAACTACGATATTAACCTTATTTGAATTACCCTCAGATCTCATGCCGTTCTGCACAATGCACTTCCAATCACTACACTAGATTTATAATGTTTTCTGTATTTCCAGGACTTTGAAGTTGGTAAGAATTATGCAAAAAGATTTGGAGATAGATTTATTTTTCTTCTTTAGTTGCTTTACTTATTTTCCCCAGAGAAATGAACGTTTGGCTTCTCAGTCCTTCATGTGCTGTGAGGACAAAAATGTATTTGTCTCAGAGCAGGAAAAGCAAATTACCAAAGCTATTTTTGAAAGGTATATATGCAGTCCACTGGCTGATGTGTCATTACAAGTAACTAAAATTTCTTGTTACCGTATTTCTCCCATTTTAAATGTTTTGTGATGCTCATGCCTTCCTAACACTATGTTACATAAATATTGCCAGTTGTCACTATAATTTTAAGTTGAAAAAGAAATTTTAGCACAGATTATTCTTGTCACTAATGAGTGACATTTCTCAAAATAATTTTTTGCCTGCTTACTAATAACACAAAACTCAAAAACTAAAGATTCAAGCTAAACACTTATTCTTTTAAACAAAACACATATTGACTCACTGGTCAATGCTGGAGTGGGCTGACATTACCTTTGAAACCTCTGTATGAACTGCTTATAAACAGCTTGACAAATACTCAAAGCCATAGTAATTTCAGGATTTTTGTTTTGGTTTTTTTCTGACTTTTTGCTATTTTTTTCCTCAAATTACCCTATTTTCTAAAAGGAAAATGATTTTCTGCCATTATCCTGCCTGCCAATACGTAGCCCTTGCAGAAGGCAGCATTTCATTGAGGATCACCTGAGCTGATCTGAACTACCAGCTTGGTTTTGGTTTTACCAGTGAAGCACTGTGATGATGGTCAACATGCTGGATGTAATAGAGGCTGGGAAAAATAGAAGAGTTGGCAACAATCGCATTAATTAACTTCCTTTTCATTACAAATGTAAACTAAAACTTTATAAATATCAAAGAGGCCTCCAAATTTTCATAAGAAAGCATGGAAAGAAAATGAAAACCTTATGACAGGGAGACCTCTTTCCTAAACCCTTTTTCTTTCCTTCACTGAACTTTTATGTCTTTTCAAATTAAATTCCTATCCAGAAAAACAGGTCAGGGCAGAGAAATCAACTGTTTTCTTTAAATAGAGCACCTTAGGATATATTGCAAATTAAAACCAAGCCTGCACTTCCAATTTACACTTGTCTGATGGCTCAGCATTCAGAATACATGGGAAGAAAGTGCAAGAGACCTATGCAAACTTAGTAGAATCAAGGAAATGTTTTTGGAAATGTATTTCCAGCTGAAGAAGGTTCACCTTTATATCATTATCATGCTGAAAAAGAGCGAGTGATATTTTGAAAAAACAATCCATCCCTAAACATTGATTGAAAAATCCTGCAAAGATTTGACCAACACAGGGCTACTGATGCATTTACAGCTGGAGCAAGGTTTGGAGACATCAGATCCCACGGACACACAGCCCCTCCTTCTTCAACAGAGACCCTTATCATAAATATTCTGCCATCTGCAGATCATGCACAACACATCTGGATATGGTTATATCTAATATACTTAAATCTATACTACACCTGGAGATACTACCTCCCCCCCCATAATTTATTAATTAAATAGATTTTAAAAATGAAAAAAAAAAGTCTAATAGCCCAAGTAAGGTACACATATGCTAAACCTATAAGCATCCAATTAAAACAGAGTTAAATTTTCTCTAATTAAAAAAGAAAAATCATTGATAATTAGAAAAGAGTTCATAAGGACAAGTTCTTGTTTCAGCTGGATTTACATCATCATTCAGAATTTTAATTCAAGAC
Organism: Daphoenositta chrysoptera; assembly: GCA_013397915.1. NCBI lineage: Eukaryota > Metazoa > Chordata > Aves > Passeriformes > Daphoenositta > Daphoenositta chrysoptera. The sequence goes on along the minus strand of VZRO01007446.1, from coordinate 1,264,665 downwards.
TGGGACAGGGTCTGGACATTGTTTGGACTGCACCAATTTCCTGTGAGTGATTGCAGGATACTGTCTGGATTTAGACACAGTCTGGATTCATGTGTAGGATTTATTTCATTCTGGTTATTATATCAGGATGCCAGATGAGAAGTTAATAGTTTTTAAACAGACATCAAGAGCATATTCATCAGGAGGACAAAAAAAATACTAAAAATAAAAAATGCTTTAATCAGACTGTGGCTATCAAAGTTTTTAGCCTTTTGTCCCAAGAAAAAGTCCAAAATTTGGGAAGTTCCATATGCAGATTTTCAGAATGGATTCATATTGTTGTCTTGGGTAACTTTTGATGAACAGCAAAAGGTTATTGTGACCTCAATAATTTAGCCAAAAGTAGACTCAATATAAATTTCATAGTCTAAAGTAAGTCTGTTATCTGTAAACAGGTACATATATTTTTTTTATAGAATATGGCAATGGAAAAATTTAATCAAACTGGGAAATTTTGGTTTGCTATTTCGGTTTTTAGAATTTATTTAAGAGAAATAGAAGCCTGAATGGAATTTGCAAATCATACGTATCACAACATTCAATGTTAGAAAAAAAGAAACTAGCTTTATTGTGGCTAAATTTATGTTTTGAGAGAAAAGCCATTCCACCACTTTTTGGTTGAAAGGATTTCAGACCCCACTCTAAATTTTAGTTCAGTGAATCAACTGTCTATAAATACTACTGAGAGTAACTTGGAAAGGTGTCACTAGCAGTCTACTCTTAGTTCTGTTCCAACGTGTAGACTTTATTAGGTGTCCAGAAAGACAAATGAGTCCCAGGGTTGTTTAAATCAGTGTTTTATTTATTGACAGACTTTACCAATGTCATCCCTTTGGTATATCTTTAAAGGTTTCTAAGTTTATTTTTAAAGGTTTCTGTCACATGTCTGACCATCATGTGTTTTGTAACTCATTAAAATAGCAATAATATTTAATCATCACACAGGTTTTCAGCTAACTAATTTAGTGAAAAATTATAGCTGAACTTGAATTCAAAGTTCAAGTTGTCAGTAGTGAATAATGCTAACTGGGCATGTTACCACTCCCCATATTTTGTTGGAAAAGGATTCCAGCCATACTGCTTATAAATTAATCTTCTCATTCATCAAATGGAAAATTAGTTCATCACTGTATTAATCCCAAAAGCAAAGAAGTGGGAAATATATAGCACTTCTGTAAGTAATAATTCTTATAATCCCTAGTCTGTGCTGTCTAGGCACAATCCAGCAACAGTCTAAGGATGTGTTCTTCTGTCAAATGTGCTTATGCTTGTGAGACTGGCATCAAAAATTACAAAAGATCGAAAAGGATGTTAAGCCAGAAGACTGACTGCTTTCACTTTAAAACCCCTGTGACGACAAGCTTACCAGAAAATAAAAGAAAGTATGGTGTCACTGAATGACACACGGAATGAAAGAGCAAGAGTCCAATACCCAGCCCACATTTCTACTCTTAATTTACACATTTGCCTGGCAGCTTTGGTAGCTGTATTTGTGCCACCAGAAAAGCTGGAAAGGCTTTGAGAAGTAACCAAAGGACAACTTTACTCTGTAGTTGAGAACCCCAACTAAACGGGATCAGTTCAACCCCACAGCCACTCCACAGCCCCTGTGCGCTCTGAGAAGCTCAGGCAGCTTGGGCTGCTTTCCTGTGACTTGCACAGAACATTTTCACAAAGGGTACACAAAACCTTCCATTTATGTCCCCAGACAGAAGGGATTTTGCCTCTTTCTTGCTTCTGTGCCCTTCTACAAGTGCTCACAGGTTTTCCATGGTTGTTTGAGTATAAAGGGGGTTGTTAGCTCAGAAACACCACCTGGGGAAAGGAAAGTCTAAGTTCAGCAGCAGAGGAGAAAGAACGAACCTGCTTAAGTAAATTCTGAGAGGTAATTACCTTCTGTGAGAAAACTGTCTGCATAGGAGACACCCAGCAAATATCATATATTCTGCTTTATTAAGTCTTACCACACTATCTCATATGCCATTTCAGAAGTAAACTGCAGATACAGGAAATCGTGAAAAGTTGATGGTAGAACTGGTTGAAAAACCATACTTAGAGCTTGGTTGTAAAGAGAGATGTGCATGGAGTAGAATTCAGTAAATGAGTGCAAATATCTTTTTCTAGCTGATTGAGAGAACAGAAGGAATTCTTCTTGAGAGCTTTCAGCAAACTGAGAGGAACCACAAACATGTTAAAAGACCAGCTTGTCATACAGAAGACTGACAAGCTCCATAAATTATATGAAATATAATATCTAGTTAAGGAAGCCTAAGATCCCATAGTTTAGGACAAACAAATGAGGAAATAAACATTGAAGGTTTTAAAGGCCAAATGAGGCAAATTATTTGTCACATTACTGTCACAGACTTAGATAATCTTGTTTAATCACAGGGAGATGAGGAGACAACTTCTTTATTTCTTTATACCCTTGGCAGTTCTGTTTCCTACACAGGTACTACATATAGAATGGGGCTATTGTAATTTCATTAACTGTGAAGAGAGTTGTAAGGATAAGTGTACTAAAAATTTTATGGAAGTGAGGATCAGATAAAAAATTGCCTTTGTAAAGCAGATGAAGAAATGAAAGGTAAAAACCACAGAGAACAATTTTCAATATTGTGGAAGTTCTTACATGACACATGACTAAGTGAAAACAGCAGATATGATCCAGAAAGTCGGTGATGCTGTAAAATGTCTATCCTAGAATGCATTATAAGAAGACAAATTTCTTGCTAAATTAAACATCCTGCTTTTATCTGAAGTAACATCAAATCACATTTGTGCAGAAATTCTATTTGACTTTTGAAACTGTGAAAAAAAGCCAAAAAGTCAGTGTAAATTTCCAGAAAAAAAATGCCAAAATCAAAGATTCCCAAAAAAATCCCCACACAGAAATATTCTAAATTTTGTGTAATGGAGGGAAAGGAATGTGCTATGATGGGAATAACTCTATGGGAAAGAAAAAAAATTGTTTTGTTGCTCAGCTTGGCAAATGAACTGCACATTCACAGTCCCTATTGAGGAGATAAGAACAATTTCTTCTGATGAGAAAAGAATGTAAGTGCTGCCATCTCTGACCACTAACGAAAGCTGTTAGGGGAACAGCAGGGGCCAGGTATTTGTTTGCTCCCCTGAGCTGGGTTTGTCTGCACTCACAGACAGCTCCAAGCACGGCTCTTCCCGGGGGCAGGGGCTCTCCCTCTGCCCTGCTCACAAGGAAATATTTATATGTGGATTTTTGTGCTGCTCAGATGCCTGATAAGCACTTGTGTGACCAGCAGAGCTAATGAAGCGTGGTTTCCAAAATCAGTGCCCCGCGTGGATCCACTCCTGACAAGCAGGGGACACTGCAGAGTTCCACCACAGGGGCATTAACGGGGTGTTTTCAGTGGGAAGCTTAATTTTCACAAATCTTGCTTAAGCTTACTGCCTTTGATTTCTCTTTTTTTTTTTTTTTTCTTTCAAGTGTGCTAGAATTATTCAGCAATTCAAAATTTACCAGTCACTCACACAGTGATGCCCAGATTTTGGATTGAACACATGTACCTATTTTTTTTTTTTAAGAAAAAGAGATTAGAAGCTCTTCTTAGGTTGAAATTGCAGGTTTAGTAGTAAAAAAAAATAAAAACAAGTCTCAATTTTTTACCATTTTGTACACAATAAACACACATTTGAATGTCATTGAAATAAATACATATATTTGAAGCATGTTTGAAAATAAACAAAGGTGTAGAAATAAAACAGCAAAAATTTTAAAAAGCCATTTAAAGAACAAGAACAGGACAGATGGTATGGACTATCGCTAACATAAGGAAAAAATTAGGATAAGAAGAAAATGGTACTGACAGCAAATCCAAAAATTCATCAGCAAAAATTTAAATGGAGGAGAAAGGAAAATTATAAAGAGAGCTAAGAACAATTCATCATTGAGGACTGTAACAGCAAAAGTGGAAAAGAAGACTGAAGGTTAAAACAGCACTTAATTAGAACTATTAATTGAAATTGTATATGATTGCACAGGGAACAGTTATGTCAACTGCTAGTGAATATTAGATTAAATGCACAAATATTTTGCCTTTCATTTATTTTTTTTTTAATTTAAATAAATTCCTAGATACAAAGGTATCTGGAAATCACCATTCCTTCTGCCTTCTTTACCAGAGGGCAAAGAAAAAAAAGTCACATTCTTCTGATCTCAAAGCCAACCTGAAATGTTGTCAATGGGACATTTCTTAACACTTCTACAAACTTAGGGAGACTCATACTGAACTTTTACCACTATAATCAAACTGTTGCTTTACTGTGATATTATTTAGAAAACTATTAAGTTTTAAAGCTTTCATAATGTCTCTGAAAAGTGCTTCTCTTACTGGTCTCAGAGTCAGTATTTTTATTAGAAAAAAAGCTTTCATTTCAGAAGATAAGGGACTCGATTTGCTGGTATTCACGTGAGCTGCTTCGACTGCATCACATTTGAGCTTCGTATATCAAGTTTTTGCTAATAGACAGGGTTACCTGCACTCACACTAGAATAGAGTGTGATGTAACAGGTGACTGCTAAGGACTGTTTGTCACACAGCAGGAGATGGAAGGAACTCAACACAGTGGATCAAACAGGAGAGCAAATTGGGCCAAATAGCTCAGGGACAGGGGTTGAAGGGAAGATAATGTCACAAAACGTACTACAGGATCAAATGAGAGAAGCAACAGAAGGAATTTTAAAGGGTAAGGTGGAAACAGAAGATTGATGAGAAAATCAGGAGTCAAAAGCTACAAAATCAACTGCTTAACCAAAAGATTGGTAATTTAGGAGCTGACAAGGACGTTCCAAGGGTGAGGTGATGAGGGCACACACAGCACACTGCACGAACACAAGGTTAAGAGTCCACCAACACCTCAAGAACCAGGGGACTGAGGGAAGGGTGCAAATGTGTTCCAAAGCACTCCAACTCATTTAAACTCTGCACAGAGCAGTCCCTGAAATCACCATTTTCCATTTAAAACAGCAAACCAGTGGCAGACTGGTGGTGTTCCTGTCACTGTCAGGAACATTGAGCAAATCATGCTTTTAGTATGCATTTCCTCCACAAAGTGATGTTTATAAATCTTAATTTTTGCAAAGCAGAAAATTGTTTTTGTGGATATTTTCTTCTCTGTAGATTTAAGGTAGGAAGGACCATTAAGTTTATGTAACACTTTCTCCATTGAAGAATTATCAAGCTCGCTTCTAAGTTGCAAAATATAAACAGAAGTATTATAAAAGTATGAATATGTTATTATTTACAGAATCACAAAATGGTCAAAATTGGTAGACACGTATGGAACTCATCATTTCCTCGTGTCTCTGCTCAAAGAGGGAGCTGATTAGTCTGACCCCGATAGTGTCCAGATGGCTTTTGAATATCTCCAAAAATGGAGACTCCATAACCTCTCCAGGCAACCTGTGCTCAGTCACCCTCTGTTAAAGTTTTTCCTTCCGAGGGAACCTCTTTGTTCCAGTTTGTGCCCATCTCCTCTTGCCTTGTTTTGGGCACCCTCAAAAACGTTCAGCTTGGTGAATGGAATAAAAGACAGGCATGTCAAATGTCCAAAACTCAAACACATTCCTTCAAAGAGACAACCTGTTTTCAGTTCTAGCTATTCCATGATATTGCTGCTTTCTTATATTCCACGTGTATGCAAATTCTCTGAGCAGTGCTGTATTTAACATTTCTTGCTCCTTCAAATGCTGGGCTGTTCTGATCAATAGCAAGGACAAGTGCTGGAATAAGTTAAGTAATACAGGACAGCATACAGTCCAAATACTGTAATTTAGACCTCTGTTTAATAATCAAGAACTAATAGCTTAAATCTGAAATAATATATAGAGAATAGCAAAAAAGGGCCCATGAACTGATGCAAATGGAATCTATAAAGTGAAGATCCTGATAACCTGGTTGAATTGAGATGCAGCAATGAAGCATTGCCAGGCTTTAGAAGCCAATTGGTGAAGTAAACAAATCAGCAGCATTAGCAAACAGTAGATGACTGTATAGAGCTCATTTGCTCACCCAGAAAGTGAGAGGAGAAATATCTGCTCATCATCCCCTCTTTTATCTGAGCCTGAGCTAATGCCTGTGCAGTCAATGGAATTTTTTCGTTGACTTTTAAGATGAAATAAAATCTTTTGAAACAAGGGAACAAACTAGTTTCTAGTATTTTAACTATCTGGAATGCTGAAGGAGGATAATATTAAACCAAATAAAACTGATTTTTTGACACTTCTTTCCTGTTGAGAGGAATTTTTGTTCCCCTTAAGACACCCCAATTGTTAGCAAGCTTTTAACTCATTTGTCCAAATTGCTTGAGTACTATAATTTTACTGCACTCCTTAAAAATCCCTAGCATTTTGCCAGTTCAGCTTCATGGAATTCAGTTGAGGTAAACTGGTGAGAAAGCATCTCAATAAAGTAGTGGATCGTGTCACTTAATACTCTCAGGTTTTGTATCTCTGTTTTTGCTGTTTATATCTTTTCTTTTCTTTGTCGGTTGCCCTTTTCCACTTCTGAACAATTCTGTTTCATTCTCCTACACTTGATTCTTCCTGATAGCGTTTTCTCAAATCTGAGGTCCAAATGGAAATGGAATTTGTTTACTCACTTTCTTGGTTTGCAGCCCAGTCGTTCTGCATCAGTTCTGTTCCCACCAAGGAGGCAGGAAGAGGAATCATATGGTATTTTTACAGCCATTTGTTACTGCTTTGATGACTTCACAGCTCCCTGCACAAGTTGTCATCTGAGGGGTGGGTTTTTCTTGTGGGGTGGGTTTTTTTCAACTCTTCTCATCTTTAATGACAAGAGCTGTGTATGTTCATGTGCACAGGAGGGTGTATGCTATATCCAAACCATGCTAATGTGCACAATAAAGTACAACATTTAGACAAAACATTTCAGAATTACTTGACCAGCGAGTAAGAGAAAGCTCCCCAGATCATTTGGGAGGACATAAAATTCAGCATGACTGTAATTAGATTAAGTTTAACAAACTATTTTCATTCCCATGTTCTTCCTCACAGAAAAACTATTTCCCTGCCATTCTGTGTCTGTGCAAGGATAAGGTGGATTAGAAAGGTTGTGTGGGCGTGGATCTGCCTGGAGCACAACTGGTGACAACGGAGTGCCAGGGGTCCGTCAGCCACTGTCCTGTGAGCCTGCTCAGTCCACAGCCTCCACAGAAAGCCTGTTCTCATAAACCTTCACAACTACAGAAAGCCTGTTCTCATAAACCTTCACAACTGGCTACGAGCACGAGAAGCACGAGAAATAATTGCTGTAAAGCCACCTCTGTGTTCACCAAGAGCACAAGATGGGTAATGGTGGGAAAGAACACTACAGGGTATTTTACAGTTCCTAACACTGCTCTCTAATAAATGAACATGCCATAACTGTAAATGTATCACTTTCCTGGATGACTAGAATATTTGTCTTCACTTTAAACATGGAAAACAGGTATTCCCAATGCCTTGGAAATATAAATACAAGTCTAAAATTTAGAGATATTTTCTTTAAGTAATAAATATGAACAGTTTATTATTTGAAGGCATTGTTACCAGCATTTCTGAGAAGATAAGTAATTTAATTGTTTGAAGAAGAGCTAGAATTTTGGACATAAGTCTTTGTTTGTCCTTCACCAGATCTTGAGGGAAAAAAAAGAAAAAAAAAGAATGTACATTTTTGAAAAGTTGCTCGGTTTTGCAAGGAGATTTCAATCTGAGATGGAAGAGTGAGTTGCACAGGGAGAAAATTAAATTCCTGTATATTAGTGATAAAATTATAAAATTGTGAAGTGCCCCAAGTTGATCTTGTTTATTGGTTTGGTTTTTCATCAACAGACCAGAACTTTGACAAATAGAACCAAGCATTTGAACAACACCCTCAGACACAAGGTGTGACTCTTGGGCTGTCCTGTGCAGGGCCAGGAGCTGGACCTTGATGGTCCTAGTAGGGCCCTTCCAACACAGAATATTCTGTGATTCTGTGAAATATAACTTATTGCCACTAATGGGGATGTTCATGTCAGTAAACTACCCTCCATACTGCATCCTTCTCTAAGGAAAATGCTTTTATTAAGAAGAGAGGAAGAAGTCTGCAATAACTCTCTGAGTTAGGTCAATCTCTTGAGCACTATCTAAATACAGGAAAAAAACTTAGAAACCTTGTATGCCGAGCTTCATAGGCATGGTCACTTAAAAAAGAAAATACACGCTGTGGATTCAAGCGCAAGCAGCAGCTTCACACAATGTTGCTGAGGCAATTGATGCCACAAATTGAGGCAAAATGCCAGCTGGAAAGGACCCAGTGAATAATCAGAGGAGCAGGAAAACATCCATCTCAGCTGCTATCCGAAAGGATGCCTGGAGAACAGACCCTCCTTGCTGCCCCCTCTTCAACCACTCCAGAGAGCCCCTCTGCCAGAACAGGAAGGCAGGGGCTGTGTAATGAGCCACTGAAACACCGCTGCAAAACCAAAGACAAGCAGCAAATCTTGCAGCTTATTTCTGAAAGTGGGAGCAAAAAGAGGATTTCACCATTTTGTATTTCAGATTCAAGTGGCCCCGACTGGAAAATGTGTGTGGTTGACCTCAATTTTGTGCAGTGCAGATCTGCAGCTCAGGTTTTCACAAAGCTCTCATGCTGTATCTGCCTCTGAATCAGACTTCATGGCTTGCTGGCTTTTTCACTAACATATCGTAAGCTCCCTCTTGTATTGTACAAATACATCAATTTATTTAGGGTCTGTCTTTTAACAGATCAGTGTCTTTTGATCTCCTCTTTTAGCCTTGGCAAAATAACTTCATACCACCACTGGGGCTGAAGATCCCTCCTTATACACACTGTGTTTTCCTCTGGTGTTTGACAGACTGTATCCTGGTTGAGATTTGAGAAACAGTAGCTTTATACAACCTTTTAAAAGACTATTTATAAAAATATTAAAGTAGACTGGTAGCAGAACATTCAAAATTAAATGAGCACAGTAATCTATTCAGTACAACAGGCTACTAAGTTGGGCATCTATGAACCTGGTAACACTGTGAGGAGTATTCAAATTTCATTTTCCAAGTGATCTCTCACTTTTGCACCATAGCCAAAACAGAAGCCAAACTCTGCAAAGAAATGTTCTAATAATGAAACATTAGAAAATGCTGAAATCCTGAAATCTGAAAGACATGACAAGCTCCTCTTCCTTATATGAAATGCCATTGATTTGACAGATGTGTTCTAGCACATAAAACAACAGGATAATTAAAATAGTATTTTTAATGAACTGAATATCCTTGATAGTATATTAGGTTTATATTCTGGCTAACTTATCTGGGTGTGTGGACATATTCTGTCTGGAGAATAAAGATTTAAGTACATTCCGGAAATTAACTGTGCTTAGTTGTCTTGGTGAATAAGAGATACACTTTGTGATGGTAAGTACTTATTTAAATGTTCTTCTGAAGTCAGAGAGCTTAGGAATTCAGAAGTCTTATAAAGAAGGGTGATATAGATGAAAATAAAATAAAAAAGAACAGAGTAGGATATGTGAAAAGACAAAAAAAGCTGTAAAAGTCTCTAAGAAACCTCTTAACAAAAGAAGAGTGGTTAGTCCCATCTCAGAAATGGTATTTATCTTGAATTTTTTGTTATATCAAAATGTGTTCAGTGAAATCAAGTGAAAGGAGAGAGAATATCAGCCTTGTCAAACATCAATGTAGGATGTAAGCACTGAGCAATTAAAAGACCTGCAATACCTTTCATAAAGATCAAATAGATCATGCTTTTCTTTAAACAGAAATAATTACACTGCTCATTCATTAACTTCTTCATAAATCCTATTAATTTTGAACTACTATATATCCTGGAAATGCAGTTGAGGCTAAATGAACCTCATTACACAGTGTCCATGCAGATGATAATAGGAGTAAGGATAGGAAGTGCAGATGGTAATAATTAATTGCTCATCCTCTAACATCACAAACTTTAAATCAACAGTTCTATTTTTTTTTTATAAAATATTTTGTTTGCTAGAGGTATTTTATTACAGTCCACTTTCATTGGTGGTTTCTTTTTAATGCAATTTTTTAATGGTGAGGAGATAAACACAGAGTGATTTTTATCTATGTTTTTGATAAATGAATGTCTCAGCAAAATTTTACAGCAAAAAAGGTTATTTACTTAAGAGAGATTTTCTGTATGTGGAAAGGTCAGATTTTTTTTAGATTGCTGTGAAATTGCTTCTGCCTTTTAGGAAATCTTCTAAGACGGCTCCTCTCCTTGTAGTGTTGACAAGGACACAGGAAGGATGTGGCCTGAAGAAATCAAATGAACAGCATAAAATCCTAGCTGGAATCTTCTGCTGCCCAGTTTGTGGGGTTTGAAATTCTGTCAAAATGTTGAACAAAACAAGAAGAGAGAGAGGACTTCTGAGCAAAAATCAATAACCAAGTCTTTTGAACTGTCCATGTACAAAGTTCTAATGAAAATGTCCTTGAGGGAAGTTTTAATAGTGGGCTTTGAGATCAGCTCCTCCATTGCCCTGGTAGCGTTGTAGAGCATTTGAAGTTTTCAAAGGTACCAAAGCACAAAAGTTTGGCTCATCCAACTGAGGCTGGGGATGCCACTGAGGGATCTCACAAACAGCAGTTTGCCACTGAAGACTGTACAGAATTCTGTGTGTGTTATTTGCACTGTGTCAGGTTTTAGCTGGAGGGTACAATTTACTTCAAGGGAGTTTGTAAGACTTTAAATAGCATCTCTCCATGTACAAACTAATAAGTGATCAGATGCTCAGTGCACTACAAAAAATGCTCTGGTCCAGCTAAAGGGATTTTACTTAATATAGTGTAAATAGATGGAACTTCTATATAAATAAAATTTATAAAATGTTAAATAAGGTTTGAGTATAATAGCCCATTAAGTGGGATTACATTTCTTTGTATCTGTGTGAGCCTGATAAAAAATGCAAAACATTCAGTACAGCATCAAGGTCATTCTGGGAGAACTGCCACACACATTAAACTGAGGTTAAAATGGCTGGTAAGTGAGGGTTGTACAGTAATTGCACTGCTGTTCCCCTAAAATACAAAATACAGACATTTACTGTCCCTTTGGAGCATTTTTACCTCCAGTGCCATTGAGAATTCATATGCATTCACACTCAATTATAGTTAATGTTATTAGAAGAAAATCTTTTGTTATTAACATATAAGATATCTGGCACAAGGACAGGAAGTGCTTCAATTATCTGAAGATGTTAATTAAAAACACCCCAAAATGATATTTTTTTTATTATATGATGTTTTTATAGATAACCTATGTATCATAATAAAGACATATCACAAAGCATAGAGATTTCCACAGAGACAGAAAAACAGCATTTTGAAATTACTTTTGCTTAATAAAATGGAGCCTTTCTCACTTCAATTTTACAGCAGTCTACTGTGTTTTAAAAAACTGGTTCTTACAACTTTTTTACCTTTCAAACATTCGGTTTATTTCAACAGGATTCACCCCGCAGTTCAGTAAACATTCTGCACATATTCAGCCAGTGCTGCTGCCTGTGAAAGCAGAGCCAAAGAGCCACTGCTGGTCAAGGTGAGGAGCTCATTGCTCCTGCCCTGGTCAGCTGAAAACTCAGAGAAAACAATCCCCCTGGGCTCTAGAGCAACTGGAAACTCAGAGAAAACAATCACCCTGGGCTCTAGAGCAGCTGGAAACTCGGAGAAAACAATCCCCCTGGGCTCTATAGCAACTGGAAACTCAGAGAAAACAATCCCCTGGGCTCTAGAGCAACTGGAAACTCGGAGAAAACAATCCCCTGGGCTCTAGAGGAACTGGAAACTCAGAGAAAACAATCCCCTGGGCTCTAGAGGAACTGGAAACGCAGAGAAAACAATCCCCTGGGCTCTAGAGCAACTGGAAACTCAGAGAAAACCATCACCCTGGGCTCTAGAGCAACTGGGCATCCTCAGCAGACACAACAGAGCCATGAACTACCCAGACTTCCCTCAGCTCTGTTTATAGACTGCACCTCACCACTTAAACACACCAACATTCACCTATTTAGTCCAAAGTGCTTTGTTTTCCCTTCTTATGTGCAGCCACTGATTTGGTATTTACCAAGCAACTGTGATTTTGCAGCCACTGCTGCACAAAGACTTCTCCACCTACAGATTATTCCATCCATTCAGGTATTAATTATGTCAATACAAAGACTGATAAAGATACCATACACATTCTCAACATTCAAAATGCACAGAGAACTAGGATAGTAAGATATTTCCCCACCACATTTATGTGCAGCCTAAACACAATGGCATTAATACGAAACAGGAACTCTTAAAGCAAATCCAGTAGTCAGAATCAGGACCAATGAAGCATATTAATGACTATAAAGAAGCATATTGAGAGTTAGTGAAATAAATTGTTGTATGTAATTGTGAATGGTTCAATTTATGGGAAGCATATCTATAAATACTACAAAGGTGAAGATATATGAGAGTTCACATCTATCCTATTATGTGTAATTGAAAAATATCATCACGAAATCACACACTGCTTAAAAGTTTCAAGACCACAATTTAATGGACGTGTTCATCCCTAGCATGTGAATAATTCGTGAATGAACATGAACTGAGTGCTTAGAGAACTCTCAAATACTGTGACTTTCACTCTGGAGTTCTGTTAATGACATTTTTTTCACTCCATAATGGAGAGGAAGCATAATTCACTGAGCTATTTCGTCTTCTATAAAGCACTTGAGTCAATTCTATATCTGACTGAACAGAAAGATGCCAAAGAATTAATCACCACCTGCCTCCCAGTTAAAACTGTAAAGGACAGTTTCCCTTGTTGTGAGTATTCACTTAGCCCTAATTGAAGCAGCACTTAAATATCACAATAGAACCATTCACTCTAAGAATTCTCTGCCATTTCCATCCTCCTCCTGCCATCCTTCCTCCCCATTAAACTGTTTCCTACTTCCAATTCAAATAACTCCATAAAGCTTGTCATGGATTTTTATTGCTGTAGGAATACATATAGGTGGAATGCAACTGGTGGAGGAGATTTGCAGAGAAAATAAGATTTTTGTCACTGACTCTGTAAATCTGCTTTTGAAATAAAATGCATGAGCATTAATTATTAATATGAAAAAAAAGGACAAAATAGCTCTTTTTTCATAATGTTTCTGAAATTAAAATAATATGTAAAACAACTGACTTTTTGAAAATATAGCTTAGGGCCACTAAAAATTAGATTATCACATAGAACTTACAATAAGTAGGCTTCGAAAATTTTAAATAGTAAAAAAAAAAGGTAACAAAAGATGATTGAGATTTCATCTGACTTGGACTCCACTCATATACAACAAAATTTTGGCAATTTGAGCAGATTCATCCCTGCAGGAAGTTTTGATGTAACTAGGATCTGGCTTTGGGAAGTGATAGGCACATGGACTGCCCTGGACAGGAGAACCCTGGCTGTCAATGAACACAAACCCACGTTCAGCTGAGGGAATTGATTCATGTCTGTGGTGGACTATTTCCTACTAAAAAATCAATTAATTGGCACAGATTAAAAGGACACAAAGTGTCCAAATCAGAGGCAACAGTTCATATTGATGGCATCTTTCAACTGAGGGGCTTCAAAACATTAAAAAGGAAAGTCTAAACAAAAAGAAAACATCCTGATTTTCTTTCCATCTGCCTAGAGTTTTAGTTTCTCCCTAAACTAGACAGATACCTAGAAGCACAAACAAAAAAATGAGGTTTTGATAGCCACTAGTGAAATCTGTTCTCAATGACAACTGCTGGATTACATGATTCCTGTTTTAAATAAATTTTAAAATTTGGACTGATTTCATATTAATTTTGACTGCACTTAAAAGACTCTTTCAACATCCAATTGAGACAAAATGATTCTTTTTTCAGTGCATACCAGGCTGACTTCCCTGATCACAGCAGACTGAATTGTATTTTTGTGAGGCTCTTCAACAGGCAGCCAAATAAATAGCTTTTTCCCTGCTGCATGGTTGGCTGTTTGCTTAAGCAAAAATCCAATTTCTGGAGAAGACTCCACAAGGGCTAAATTCCCTGCCATTTACAAGTGTCCCATTAGAGTAGCTTTCTATATGGAAATAACAGTCCAAGAGAAGGAGAGAAAGAGTAGGTCTGAGGTCCACTCTTCCTGATGTGTTTTATTATTTCTTTTTCGTTTGAAGAGTAGAGCTGTGCTCCCATGAGAAAGAGAGAGTAATATCTGAATACAAATGTCTCAAGAAAATGGAGCTTCTTTAAAAGTAAAATCCTCTTTCTGGCTTTTTTTTTTTCTCCCCCCATATGCATCAAGGACAAGGGGAGACCTGACAGCTTCAGACTCAAGATGTCTTTTGTTGAAAGGCTTTTAATTAGAAATTCAAAGAAAAAACTCCTACTGGGGCAGCATACATTAGAAATGTTGGGATTTGGGCTTGATTACTGTTTTCTTTAGTAGAAGTTCTCATTTTAAAACAACTGCAATTAGAAGGATGGGGTGAACAAGACCCTGTGCACCCAGTGGCAGTAAGAATCATCAGTTGCTACTGTTACCACATCTCAAATGGAGGAAAGGTAAAACAAAAGCTCTTAATGAAAGTTCACAGAGGTGCATTTAATTTAGATCTAATAGGACAGACATTCCAAATCTGAAGGATTAGAATTGATTATTGAAAGAAAGTTCACTGAAATTTAACAGCCATGTAATGAACTGTGACATTCATCTCCTTTACAAGGGATAGTCACCGAGTGTCCTGTGCCAGCTGGCACCCGTGTATTTCACAGCGGCTCAACTACGAAAGCTGCTTTTAAATCAATTTTTTTTTTTTTTTTTTTTTTTTTTACTTCAGGATTGTAATTATAATAATAATAAAAGTCTGGAGTTCACAGGGGTTTCTCTTGCACTGTCAGGACATTGCTGGGTCACCAGATTTGTCCTGGTGGTGGCAAGCGGTGCTTTGGGGAGACGCCAGGCAGGGAGATGGGAACCCCCCAGCCCGGGCTGCTCCCAGACTCCGGGATCCCGGGGGTCAGGACAGAAACCCCTCCCTGGGGGCTCCCCGGGCAGCCCTGGCACTGCTGGCTGCGGGCACTGGCACCACGCTCTGCCTGCACCCAGAACTCTGGTGCCTGGGAGGGCACTTACACTCTGTAGCAGGCAAAGGCCACTCGGGAACCTGGCAGGTTTGCATGCATGTATTACATACCTAATTTCCTGAGTGATGCTTTTGTCTGGGGATGTTTTGCCCTAGAATCCCGACCATAAACTCACTGAGCTCACAAATTCAAACTCTTAGCTGTAGTGATTGAAGTATTTTTAGTTTTGGCCTCTGGATTACTAGTAGCATTTATAAAAAAGTGGTTGGAATTTGAGAATTCATCACCTTACCTCTCTTCTGAAAAGGAGTTATGTGCATATACTCTATGAATATTTAAATTACAGAGCTTAAACAGGCATTTGAAGTATATTGAGAACTGTCTCCTTGAACAAAGAGGGAATAAGAGGCCTTTGAGGAAAAGTAGGAAACTGGCATACATGACACCCAAGTAAAAAAAGGAATTCAAAATACTAAGGAGTTAAATTTATATAAAAGACATTGGATTACATAAGATGACCAGGGTTCATAGTTGACATAAAAATAAAACCTGTTTTTTTTTCTTTTTCACACAGTGTCAAAATAGGAACATGACATGAGAAGTTACTGCCAAATTTATTTTGTGCAAGACAAAGCTCCCAGAAACCCATAGTCCCACTTGCTTAGAACAAGTGATCTGAAAAATACCACTCAATGGGAATTTGGTTTTTATCCAAAAGCCACATCAGAACAGGCCCTCTGCAGAGCACTGCTTCTGTTCTGACCAAGGCCAGAGTGTGTGAAGCTCTTGCCTCTTATTCCATGCATTTGTGCATGTTTAGTGCATTTTAGTATTTTATTATGGTGAGAACATCATTTGGTACAAAACAATAACTTGACTTTTCTATATGTAACCTATTAGTGAGGTCTAAAAGTTCAATTCAAATTTCTGAAAGGTCAGTTTGAGATACCTTCCCTTGCTAAGCTATTTCCTGCATACATTCATTTACCTTATCTTATTAATGTGCTGTTTCTCCTTTACAATTTAATTTGTTGAATTCTACAGCAGTTCAAAGGTGGCTGCCTTAACATGTTTATGCACCATTTACAAAAGGCATTTATAAACATAATAAACCACTTTTGGACCCTTGAGACTGAAAAAATAGTAAAATATGAGATGTGATAATTTTTTATCTTAATACTAGAACTTATTTCACTGGCAGTGCAGAGAGTAGTTTGTTTATTTTAATTAATGCCAATAAACAAGAATCTTTCCTAGGAATATCTGTGAGTCTTGCCTCACAAGAACAGGGCCCTGGTTCTCTAGAAGACACACACACGCAGACATTTCACCTTTGAATCATTTCTTTAATATTTAGAAGAATACAGAGCATAAGTAATTTTTAATAAGAAAATATTTTTATGTTTTAATTTTATTTCCTAATGAAATTTAGACTTTAATGATTTTAAAGTAAAAATTTTATATTAACCTTTAAAGTGAATGTAATAAAAAAAATAACCTGTGCTTAGAGATATTACAATTCTCTGTAAAATTCTGAAAGTTGAGCTCAAGGCAATACTTATAAACAAGGAATTGTGCTGAACTTATTCAAATAGCCTATCATGGTTTTGCCTTAAATGTAATTATGTATTTTTGGATTCTATAATTTTCATACAGTTTCTTGGTTTTTTTTAGGGGATTACTGTTTTGAATTTATACAAGCTTTACTATCTTAGAATATCTCTAAAATTTGCCTGTTATGATGTTTGGAGAAAAAAAATTTAAAAGCATTACAAATCCTAAAAAACATAAATCTTCATATCGATTATCATTAAGAAAAATTATCTAAATGACCTGTAAAAAAAAAAAAAAATTTGAACGATTATGTACTTGGTGCTAAAAATTTTTTGACATACCTAATGAATTGATGCAAAGTTGCTGCATATTTCATACACCTCAGAGGTCCCACTGTTCAGTTAGAGTTTAGATTGCCTTTGGATGTCAGTAGGTGCTGTATCAGATTATTGTAGTTTGAAAAACAAGCGAATTCATTTTTGAGGAATACCAATAACTGCTGGCAACAGTGACTTGCTAGGATTAGATACGTGCTGCATTGCCTTCATTCTTAGCTACATTAATTCCCAGTACTTGAAACATTACAGTTCAAAGTTTTTTAGGGTACGATGAGAGAATTCTGTCTATAAAAATTAGTCTTGTGTTGAATTGTTAAAAAGGCAGTTGAGTCCAATGTGTGCTGCATGTTCAATATGTGTGTCTGTCTTCAGGTAAACTCTAAATATCAGCATGATCAATGCCTAGAGTAAGTTCAAAACACTTTGGCCCTAAACAATCATGATTGACAAAATTGCCCATGTTTGTGAATTTTTTATTCTGCCTATAGGTTATTTTTTTAAATGCATGAATCAAAATAGCTGTACTGAAATGGGAATAACTATATTACATGAATATAATTATGTGTCCAAGGGCAATTCCTAGTATGGCTCCTGAAGAATTCTTAGTGTCAAACAAGTGCGAGACAGATTAGGAAAATAAAAATAAAAAATAACCCCCCCAAAGCCACAAACAAACAAAAAATCCCACAAATAAACAACCCCTTTCCCTCTCACCCCCAATCATAGATATTAGCTATTTCTGAATTGATTCATTCAGAGCATCTTGGTCAAATTGTCAGGAATTAAGTAGATCTTTTAGATAATAACATTCAAAAATAGTGTCCTAACTACACATGTATATGACTAAAGATACCCCATGGTGAAATTGGTTAATATTATCAGCAGGTGAATCCAGCATATCTGACAAAGGATGTTGGTTTGGGTTTTTTTTTAATCTACCTTTCCTTGGCTGATTAATGAAGAACTTTTGAAACAATTTAATCTATCCAGGGATGTGACTGTTTATATTTTTCAAGGCTGATTACTGAAGAAGTTCTAAAGCAGTTTAATCTGTTCAGGGGTGTTAAACAAATATGCCAACATTCATTTTACGTTTGTGTCTACCACAGCCAAATGAGAAGAATGCTGGAAATAGATTGCAGTGCTCTGTTTGCTCAAGGAAAAAAAAAGTCAATATGCTTCATATTTTATAGAAGACACAAACTCCTTTGTAAGATGAATGCTTTTCAGATTGAGCTTTTCAGTAGCTTTACTGTGCAGATTATGGCCTGGCATTCTGCCATATAATGATATATAACCTTATAGCTCACTATTATGCAAATAACAATTTGGCTGGGAGAACTGAGTGCTTAGATTTTCTCTAAGGACTATCATATAATTCAAACTTCTAACACCAAATTATATTTGACATTTAATTTGAACTCAATTTATGTAGAAAAATAATTTTAAAAACCCTCTTGTGTAAATTTCTAATAAACGTTACATTTTAATTTTTCCTTTTTTTCCTATGTAGATATATATGTGCAGGGAAGGTTTAATTTGGATTGACAGGGAATATATCATTATATAGTACACCATATATGGAAGGGTATTCTAAGCCAGGATCACCCAGTACAAAGTAAAATATATGGAAAACAATAGCAAAAATGTTAAAATTCATACATGCGTCTCCTATTAACTAATTCTTGCAAAATAAGACTGACAGGTACATATGCATTCAACCGTGTTGTACAGGGAATTAATAATGGAGAATGGAGGATGAAACATAATGAAGTTCAGGAGCTGGTAATTAATCTGGGAAAGGTCAGTTCTAACCTGCACTCCTGCTTCCACATCTCTCGGATTTACGTGGTGGGGCCAGTACAAAACTCATGGGAGAGATCATTCCACCTCCATCCCAGCCTGCCAAGGACTCCAAGGCTGAATTTGGCACAGAGTTTTTCTCACCAGTGGCTCAGGCTCTCGATCCAAAAGCTGGTCTGGCAACACATGTAAATATTTACAACCTGCAAATTCTCAAGCACCTAATCTGTCCCATTCTTTTTCTATACTTGTGTGTCCATATAGTGTGACGGATTAGATTACTTACTCAGAAGTATTTATTTCTGCTCTTGTGTTGCTTTGCCTCATCTTTATTATATTACCTTACACTTAAATATTTGTTAAGAGCTTTTGTTACCTTGAATTAGTCAAAGGTCCATCACATCATGTCACAATCATAGCTCTCTGAAGTTCTAGGTTGTTTGATACTGTCCTTATTTAAGTTTATGTTAGTAAAAATATAGAAAGAAACAATATAGGGAAGAGATTTCCTATACTACTTAAAAAGTGCATCTTGAATACAAGTGGAATGTCTTTAAAATCTACATGAATTTCACAGCAGAGCTTTGTAGTGGTTTTGTTCACTCATTTGCTTTTGTGAGATATGAATTAGGAGAAACCCACTACTAATCTAGAAAACAAACAAAAAAAAAAGAAGCAGCCAAGCAAAGAAGAAAAACCCAGTTGTGTAACTGAGAAGTTTCCCGCAGCTCCATACCTCTGACAGGTCAAAGTCAGTCACATTTTGATAATTTTCATACCTTTGGGAATGATGGGTATCTCTGTAACAAATATTAGAGAGCAGAGTTGGAACACGTGCCAGATATTGTTGTTGCATACCTGCTTATACTTCAATGGACAGCGATTTGGGAATGGGTTTTTCAAAAGTTTTATTTCTAGATACATCTCTGAATACAGTGTGTGCAGTCCTTTATGAGTTCTGTGTTTAAAGCCAGGACTCTGTTGGTCCAATGCCAGGTCAGCAAAGGACTGCCTTAGGTGGAGGATAATGTAAAAATCCAAACAAGGTGGGAGAAGCTAACAGTAAATTCAGGCAGAGGATTAGAATGGTTCTAACTACCAGAGGATAAATGTTTACATTAATAACACCACAAGCAGTAATCTTGGAGGTTTACTCTACAAAGAGAACAGGTACCCAAAGGCCTTGAAACTGCTGCATGACATAAAATCTCAAATAGTTTGTTTATTCAAAAGTCTTACATATCTTCTTCTGCACAGAAAACAACAAAAATCCAGCTTAAGGTGTCTCCATGATAATTTCTCCCTCACTCTTTGATGTCAATATTTGTTTCTACGCAGGAACGATCCTCAAACAGCAACAACAGTGAAAACTGTGGAGTGGGGGAAACACGAGCTCCAGCTCCAGCAATATTGAACAGGAATTGATTCTGCTTGGTCGTGAGAGTCGTTTCAGTCTGTCACTGCTCACTGTCCCTTCAGGCACGTCAGTCACAGAGTTTCTCTCCCACGTGTTTCTGAAGTCCCCCTATCATGCATTCTTTCATCTGTTCTATCTTGAGTTGCATTTTTCTGCCAGCCTGTGCAAAGGGATCACTACATTTTCGGAAGGACCTCCATGTTTGATGCACCTCAGTAAAGTCTTGGAAATAATAACAGGAAAAGGAGTTTTCAGTATTTCCCAATGGATGGTTTATGTAATGGGAAATGGTAGATGGAAATACCAAATATAACAAAGAACTGATTTAAAAAACAAACACCCAAACAAACAGCCAAACTAAAGAATTGCAATTTGCTTGGATTGTGGGAAGACTTCCATTAAGTAAGCATTGAATTTGAAATAAAGTGAACGTATAAAAAAACCCCAAGGCAAGAATACTCATGTAGTCTATTGCTGTTTGGGGTAAATGTGGTCTAGGACTGTTAAGAAATCTCTGTGGTAATGAATGACTTTAAACACTGGGAATTTGACAGCAGCAGCTTTGCCTATGCAAATCAGCTAAGGCTTTATCATTGACTGTGTTATCAAATTCATTTTTCAGAGTTTTACCCTGTGGCAAAACATTTGCTTCTAGGAGAATCCTGTCTTTCCAACTCTTTACCTAAAAGAAAACTTTCTATTGGAAGCTTGCTCTAGGACAATTGGTCAAACTTAGATTGGGATGGTGCAAGAAGCACAAATTTAATTTTTTTTTTTCCTTTTTTCTTTTATTACTAGGTCCTATAACACAACCCTGACAAAAATTATTAGCTTAATCTTGCAAACAAAAATTAACCCTCTATAAATCTTGACCTAATGACATGCTGGGCAGAGAGAACTGAAAATGGCTCAAAGACTTTTCAATTCATCTACACTGATACCCACTGTTCCAATGTACATAGCAGTATCCACATAATTCACGTTGAAACTGTAGAAAAATCATGCTTTTGGAAGTTTGAATCAAAGAGGGAAAATGAAATTGAAGTTATATTGTCTTCTGTGAGCAAAAATAACTTGTTTTTCCTGATTTGAAAATCCTTACACAAAAATTGTTTCAAGTAATTTCCGTTTTAAGTAATTTAAAACTGACTTGTGCCTACAGTAAAGAGAAAAAAAATCTGTATCAAAAAGTTCAGCAGTATGCCATGAGTTTAGGGGAAATTATTGTGATCACAGTCCATAAAATAGACCATGAGACTTTGTCTAGCTTTAAAAAATGATCCTGACAGTGATCTAGCCATGGCAACACTCAGCTCAGATCATTAATCCATGCAGCGTTTTATTTAGTGAGATTTCGTGCCTTACCCAAGCCAGATAATTAAAGATAGCTAAATATGCATTAATGAAGGTCATATCTGCTGCATACACATACTCAAACTCGGTTTGTAGAAGGGCAGAAAAATCCACAGCACAGGTTTGTGTGTGTATTTGTTGTACTATCATATAATATCACAAAATAAATGGTGCAGATGGCTTGAATTTTTTTTTCTATTAAAAAACCCTCCAGGAATTATCATACCTGGAATATAAAACTTAATTTCCTTAATCTAGGACAAATAACAGTGTGCATTTTCTCCTCTAGTAAATACTGGCAGAAAAAAAGCGTAGATTAATCAAAGGTTGCTGTTCCAACATTAACTCAAAATACTCCATTGGATGATTATCCCATCATTAGAACTAAGAAAATAATTCACAGTGAATGATTTCCCTAATAATTTTTTTGTTATTCTACTCACACAGTGTCTGTGAGAAGACTGCAGCTTGCCTAAGTTGAATCACCTTTCAGTTTTCTTCTGTTATTTTGAGAAAGACTTTGGAATAATTCAACTGCTGTTATTTTATTTATTTATTTATTTATTTATGTTTAAGCTTTGACTTGTGACAGTATTCAACTGGATGCATTCAGGTACTGGATGAGCATAAGCCATACAGAAGACCTTGTGAATACAGTAATTTTAAAGGTTCCTACTCTGCATAAGAACCTTTCTTTTTCCCTTCCCAGAACATCCTCTCTAGCAGGGAAAGCCATTGAAATTAAATAGAGTAAGGTAAGTTAAATATCAAATATATTCCTTATTTTCTCTTGCCTATACATGCTATTTCTTTTGCCCTGAATATCTGAAAAAAGCACGATATTGTGTGAGCCTTCTGCTATGGAAACAGAGCTATATACACAGAAACAACACTAAATCAGAAACAACAGCTAAACAAGGGATAGTGAAGAAAGTACCATGGTCTGAGAAAGAAAGATGATTATAAGAAAATTAGTTATATAAAAAAGGAAACAAATCTAAACCGATTTTTTTTTTTAATGCTTTGAAGTTAGTTCATACAAAGTGCTGCCATTGCTGTAACCTCTGGGGTGGCTGGATGCACAGAGACCAGATACCATGCTTTTAATTACTCTGTATTAACTCTAAACTCAGATTCAAATGATGAATTATGTTTAGCATGCAGTCAGCAAAAATATTGCTACAAAGCATTATTTAAGCAATTAATGATATTAGTTAAAAAATCTGCAATGTTATGCACAATGTAGCGATGGACTCTCAAGTTTTCATGCAAGAATCCATTCTAGAGAATGTTTTGTGTGCTTATCTATTTGTTGACAGTCCAGAAAAAAAGCACACAAAGATAAAAATCCTGTCGTGTTGCAAATCAAATTGAACATATACAAACTCAGAATCAATCCTGCAATTAAAATAAACCACAAATCCTTAGTATTTCTACTTGTGTTGTTTTCTATGATGAAAGCTTGCTTACCAAAACAGCTGGAAATTTGGACAGATCACTAATTCATAAGAATACATCTTGCTTTATTAAATATGTGAAACTGTATAGAATATATTATGAAAGTGATCTTCGAGGAACAAGTCACTCTGATTCCAATGACACAAATCATAAAATCCAGACCTCACTGACACCTAAAGAGAGGATCAGGATAGAACTGTACACCTCACATGCAGGACTCAGCTTCAACACATATAGAACTAAAATGATTATGTTCTTCTAACCTCAAAAATGGGCAATATTTATGGAAGCAATCATAGTATTGTAATTTAGTAGTCATATGCTTTTTTGATATGTAAATATTTAGACAGAATATTAGCAAAATCAGGCAGTTCACAACTTTGTCCAATACTTTGCAATGTGACTTCAGTGTTTATGTTGGTTAAGGACAGCCTGTAGATCAAAAATGTACAAATATTCAATCTAGTCTAGTGACTCATGTGGTGTAATGAGATAGTAATGTTTTAATGTGATTACATCAAGACTAGTGCTAAGCCTATCTACAGCATATTTTCTAATCCTAGAACCACAACAGGATTTGACAAATTTTATTTTCACTACAAATGATCTAAAACTACCCATTACATTTCAAAAGCCTGAGACCACAGTGTGCCATATATCCATGTTTTTAACACAGCAAACCAAAAAGACTGCAAGCTGAATGACACTGAAGTGAGTATAAAATATTTATTGGTAAGGTAGCCAAAAGATGAGGAAAAGTTACTTTTACTTCTTTCTAACGTATTTTCTCTTTCTCAGGCAGGGGGTTTGAAAACTCAGAAATGACCAGTTCTATAAATGTGCAGAGCAGGGGATTATGATTCCATGGAATCACACACCTTCTCACCTGTTCTTATACCAGGTCTCATCATGCAGGTGAAGAAATATCTCTGCATTGAGGTACAGATGGCAAGGGACTTGATCACTGCACATGGTAACATTGTAATGTCGAATATTTTCGCTGAAGACCTTTATTATTCACTCCTAAACTGTAAAAGTCATAAGTCATGCAGCTCTGTGAATTTCACAAGGGTGCTTTCGAAAAGCATGTTATGCAAATTTTTACCTCTACATCAATAAGAACAACACAGCAAGTGTTAGATATTCTCCTTTCTGAGGCATATTCACGCACTTGCCTTTGCTCTGTTCATGTTGTAGAGGAATGGATCTCAAAAATGCAAGTGACTCACCTTCCAACTATGTTACTTGGCCCAACAGCTGCTGCTCCTCCAGCAAACTTAAAAGCAAGTCAAGTGTTACCTCTCCAAGAGCTGCTAATACAACATATCTAACTGGAAATTTGGTCAAGCACTAAATAAAAACAAACAAACACACTTCTTCACAATCAATAGAGTGACACGTTGTCATATATAGAGAGAAAAAAAACCAAACGGGGGGAGTGAACTGTTTGCCTTCTGGGCGTGAGGTTTATCCTAAGACACTTAAAGGAATCCATTAAATCCATTTAGCAACACTTCAGTACCGCAGAATGAGCTCTCTGGTAGGAAGCAAGAGAACCAGGCTTAGAGCAGAGTGCTGGAAGATCTCCTGTGCTTTGTCAGACTGAGCTTCGGCATAAGGAGTTCAATTTCTTAGTGCCACACGTCTTTTTCAGCAGCTTATAACAAGGAATTACTATTTTCCTCCAAAATTTTCTTCTTCTTCTCCCCCAGCTGTTCAGACCAAATCCACATCAACTCATAGAATGACAAATGGCTTCAGATACTCAATCAGTTACTTATATAATTACAATATGCTCAATTAAGTTTCTCTTCTTTGGGTTTAACTATCACATGGAGATGCACACCACTCATTCCTTCTGCATAAATGCTTTTAGGGACCATACCAAGACAGTAATAACATCCCTCTTTTGCTAAATCAATTTTTACTAATCTCAACATGATCTTAGAGTCCACAAAGAACACTGATCATGAGACAGGGCTCACCCACCTCTTTCACCCCAGGCAACAGTGTCACAGACTAGGAAAGACAGCTGGCAGAACAACCTCAGAAAAACACCCACAGCCCCCTAAAATAAAAATAAACAAGCAAATAAATAAATAAATGAGAAAAAAAAACCCTACCCCCAAAAAACAAACAAACAAAAAAACCCCAACCCAAACCCCAAAGCCCAAAACCACCTAATAGTGCAGCACCACTGATGTTTTCATGGGGCTATAAAATATCCAGGCACTTATAAGGGGTCAATAACTTCCCAAGGACTTCTGAAATTTAAATGGACTCCAATGCTAAGTTGACAGGTTTCAGACAGACTGATGAGGTTTTAAACTATTTTACAAGGCATTTCTGTGCAAGAATGAACCCTGTGGAAATATCCATCATCTCTGATCCTTGGAAAGATTTCTTCAGTCTGATAGAGCTCTTTGCAATGAGAACAGACATTTTGGAAGTAGAGAAGTCACACAAAGTTGCAGAGCTCAGAAGGGGAGAGGAACAGATGGTTCCACTAATGAGTTTTCTGAAACACACCCCCTGTCCTTGGTGGACGCAGTGCAGCAGCTAAAATGTTCCAGTGATTATTTTCTTCAATAACTAGACCTTTTCTAAACGGATCTACATAGTCAAATTCTATTTAATTCTACAAATCAATAAGCAAAAGTTGTGGTTTGTTTTGTGTTTGTTTTGTTTTCCTTCATGCCATAAGTCTCAAGAAAACCATGAGGCTGTTATACTGTTAATAGATATAATTTATGAAGTCTGAGCTCACTGATGTTAGGCACAAATAAGTATGTATTATCATTGTCAATAAAGGCAGAAATAAATAAGTATTATCATTGTCAATAAAGGCAACTTCAACTTTTGAGGATGTTTTTGTTTTTTCTTTAATATTATTTAAAGCATGCTGAACAGAGGGCAATTTATTCTTCTAAGAAATGGAATCAGCTGCTGTCGTAAATAAGTATCATGATATGCACTTGGTGATTTCTAGAAAATAATTAATTCTATAGGATTTAACTTCATAACAACAAATTAGTGCCAAATTACTCTTATCTTAAATTATTAAACCATATTTTTAATTTGCATTATGGACAAAGAAGACTTTTAAAAGTAATGGAAAACTTTGGAACTAATTATCTGATTTGTAAGAGAGTTCCTGAAATTTCCTTTCTTCATTTATATGCATTTGTGCATTTGCTGTGCCTTTTTTCAGGGTATGATATCACTATGAGCATTTTTAGGAAGAAAAGGAAAAGAAAACTCACTGTGATTCAGCATGAAATCACTATATCTTTCAGCAAATACAACTGCCTGAAGACAGAGTAGTTTTAGCCTTTTACTGTAGACGCTTACTAGCATATTCGTGCTCAAAGTATGATACTGATTGCTATTCTTTGCTTTCTCACTAAAAAAAAAAAAAATTGTATAAACAAATGCAAGAAGACACTGGTGTTATTTAGTAACCACTCCTTTATTGCTGTGGAGATTTCCCGGTGCCTCTGGGGTGGAGTGGGGACATTCACAGCACCACAAACGGAGCAGTTCCCATGTCAGGAGGGAGCTCAGAGCTGCTCTGATTTATGCCGGGCTGAAGGGAAGGGCTCAGCTCCTGAGGGGTGGAAATACCTGGCCCAGGAGTTCCAGCTGGGAGAGGCCGTCCAGCAGGGACACTGAATTCCCTGGGACCAGCCTCTCCTGGCACCATGGTTTGTATTGCCACATAAAAAACCCCTTTAATGGATGTTATTTTCTATCAGTTTTGAAAGAAGCTCTGTCATAACGTGTGAAATAGCACCCAAAGGGTAAATCAGTAAAAGCCAGTTTCCACAGTGGGTGGGCAGCTGGGTTACCTTGCCTCAACTCCAGTTGGAAGAATGATGTAAGAAGGAAAAACAACCCACCAATGGATGCTGGACATTTGTGCAAATATTCCACTTGTAGATCCTGGCTATTAAATAAATAACACAGCCATTGGCACTGCCAAAGGCACCACAGCTGTTTGGGAATTTAAAATTTTCCACATGTCATTCCAAAATCATGAGAAATAATTATGCTTTAGTTTAACTCTT